>BJCM01233242.1:0-20731 GCA_018326385.1 Flaveria bidentis
CTCAGATAATACTTTATCTGAGATACCTTAAACTATAGTCTTGTAGTATAGGCTTTAGCTAAGGGATCCCAGCTGGTATCAAAGTATATCCGGCTGTAGGTAGTATTATATATAGGTTCTCTTTGTAACTCATTGTAACAACAACAACTGCTTGTAAGAGTCTTGTATTACTGAGTTGAGAAGCAATATATAAAAGTACCTTGAAAATTACCTTCTGTGTTCTTTATTACTTTCTATGATCAACTCTTACGGATTCTTTCTATAACCGAGTGTTGTTCTAGGTGAGTTTGAGAGAAAACATTGTGTTTAGTGACAAACATCGATCCTGCAACACCCTAATTGTCCAATCAAAACAAGTTAATTAATAAAATATTCAATTATAACTAAAAGAAAAATATGAAGCAACTAGTGAGACCGGACGCTTCAGTTTAAAAGTTTTGATTAACGCTAAGTATAGAAATCCGCCTACTACACATGTTGTATGAAAAAAATAAATAATAATTATGTAGTACTATTAAAAATAAAAAAATAATTTTTTGAAATATAATAAAAACTTATTAACAAACCATTTTAAAAACCTAATTATATGAAATATAAAGTTTTTTAATACAAACATTTTAATATTTTTCTAGAGAGTTAAAAAATCAATATTTTTTAAAAGCAAAACTCTTTTAAAGACGAAATTTTGAAAAATTAGTGTTATTGTTTAATTACTTAATGGTTAATTATATGTAACTTTAAGCATATTTGATCTCAAAAAATTATTTTTTAATTTTTAATATTACTAAATAATTATAATTTAATTTTTTCATACAACACATGTAGTAGACGGGTTTTTAAACTAGTTAGCGTTAATAAAAAAATTTAAAATGGAAGCGCGCGGTCTCACTAGTTGCTTAATATTTATCTGTTTAGTTTTAATTGAATATTTTATTGATTAACTTTGTTTTAATTGGACAATTAGGGTATTAAAAATACTAAAATACCCTCATATTTAACGAATAACTTAACGAAATTAATGAAATAAATGAAAATGATAATATTTAATAAAAGCACGGTGACTGAAGTGACAAATTTTTTTTTTGATTTAAAATAACAAATATAATAAGATGGAAATGACATTACATTTTACTCTATAAACTATTTTTCTTATTTGCAAATGACATCTTTACCTGGTTTCATTGGAAAGTGTTCCGTTGGGGATCGATCATAGACTCGTGTTAGGGCTTCAAATCCTTCAGTTCGAACCCTGTCTTCTCTTTCGATCACACCAATACATTCTTATCACAATCATCTAATTTCGATCTTCTTGCAGATCATTTTCTACTTGTGTCGCTAAATTCATTCATTCATACCCTTAGCTGAGACGATGGATGTAGCTCCTGATCGCTCAACATTCGTTTGCAGTCACTGGTAATTATATCACTTTTCATTTCATTCTTGAGACACGTTTGTTGATTACCTCCGCGATTCTGGTGTCTGATCATTAGGTTTACTTTTTGGACATGAATTTAACTTTGTTTGCATTGTTCTTGATTGCGTTTGATGTTCCGTGAGATTTCATGGAAGTTGTGGAAACAGATTTTAAATTCAGCAATTCAATGTTTAATCTCTTGTTGATTGATTGATTATCTACTTTAATTCTTAACTCTTAAAATCAGTTAAGTTGCATTCGTTAATTATCTCTGTAAAGGGCTTAAAAGAATTATTAATACTTGATGAGTTGACGTATAAGAACAATTTAACACAATTGACTTTTCTTGATAAAAGGAACCAATGAGATGTGATGTAAACTTTATTCATCCCATGTCATGGTTGTCTCTGTACTTTAACTAGTGTAAATGTGTAATGGTATACTAACAAGTGAAATGACCAAGTTTAGATAATGTGTTGTTGTCAACAGCGACGGATCTTTGTTTCTGATTATCTTTTATACACTTTGAAGCAGAATATGAGAGTGAAAATCCATTGTGTACTTTACTAAGACATTAGTAAAGGTCTTGTTATTGGTTTTGCACTATTTTGAGTCTGTTTAGGTTCACAAATCATTGCTGTTAACAGCAGAACAAGAGTCTGTTTATGCGACGTCGTAGCCGCCACATTATTTGAGTTGTGCCCATCATCAAATATTAATAGTTTCTGCAGGTAGGATAAACTAAACAAACACCAGAGCACCACCCGGACACCTAGAGAACATCACCTAAACACCAAGAACACACACTTAAAACACCAAGAACACACAAACACCAAATATTGATGAAACTTAAATCTATGTCTACTACCTAAAGAGTATATCGAACCTAAAATCATTAAAGCAAACCTTGAAGGAACAAAGGAATAATAAACTCCATATTGATTTGAAAAATCCGAATAAGGATAGTGCCAACATGTTTAGTGGTGACATCAGTAGGTCATTGCATCAAGTTCTTAAACATCAACATTTATCAGCTAAATCTGTTACCCACACAAAGAAGGCTGGTAAGTAATTCTCAGAAATTTCACCTTTTTGCACTTCCAAATTTCAAGTGATCCGGAATCTGAATGCTTTATTGTGCATTCACAGCTCAACCAAGTTCTATGCTATTGCCGATTGCCTAATTACAATGTGCATTTCAATCAACACACTAAAGATAAAAAAGTTTAAGATTGAAATTAGTTAAATCTAAGACTTTATAAATATAAATTAAATTAAATTTTTTTATCATAAACACAAAAACTGGTATCAGGCCGCCTTTGTCCTGGTTTTAGGAAGTTAGTTACATAAAATGGTGCACAAATTTATGTTACATCGAATGCTAAAAGTACAAGTATGTTGTATATATTGGAAAATGCAGAAAGTTTTTTAGATGCTGGTGCAATAACCCTAATCGTAGTGCCTCCGTAACCAACTAGTTGTTCCCACTAAATCCATTTTAATTCTTAAGTAAAAGGTTGTTTTGCTTAGTTGTAATATTCTTACATAGTTGAAAGTTAGCACAAAATGACTGCCCTTTCATTACCTTTTTGAGCTGTTAGCTATGTATCTTTTCATGGCTCTTGTTCTTGTATTATGTCTGCATATTTTGGATTATTTTGTTCATATGCATACACACACACATATACATTCATGACACATACACACTGGCACACATAGACACATGTATAGTGGTGGGTTCGAACAAGACTACTACATTTAGGAATCATTTAATTCCCTGGTGATGACATGTATTCATACAAACAATAGTCACTTTATTCATCACTATTTGTGAAGTTATTAGGAACTATAGTGTATTCACTGAGATCAATTATTAAATTGGTTTCTAATGGTTCCTAAATGGTTATTTGAACCTACCTGTATATGTATCTATCTTTATATTAAGTAGTTGCTATTTATTATATGAAGTTATATGCTGTATTGATCAACTTAGTAAAATGTTGAATACCACATTATTATGTGTGCAGTGGCAAAGCTATTCTCTCTTCAAATATTGATCTGCATTATTATCACTGCTCTCGCAATCTAGAAAAATGTGAAATCTGTAACGAAATGGTTCCCAAAAAGCACGCTGAAGAACATTACTTGACCACCCATGCTCCGGTATGTAGCTTCCAGAAAATATCATCTTTAAATTGTGTTTCATTCTCTTCATAAATATCAAAAAAAGTAAAAAAAGAAATAATATATTCTTAACCATAACTGATGCATGAACAATTCTTGTGACAGGTACCTTGTTCATTGTGCAATGAGTCAATGGAACCTGAAACCCTGGCTGCACATCAAAGCGAAAAATGCCCCCAACGAATCGTGACTTGTGATTACTGTGAATTTCCTTTGCATTCTGTTGACTTGCTTGAGCATCAAGTAATAACCACTTCCTTAACATATGATACTGGCTATAAAATATAATTTTCCATTTATTTAACATACACAATATGCTATATATTCTTCCAACTTTCAGGAGATATGTGGAAATAGGACCGAACTTTGTCACCTTTGCAACCGATATATTAGACTACGAGAGATAGTGGTTCATGAAGCCATATGTAATGGTGCCACTGACCCACATGATATTGCAGCAACTTTTAGGTTAGAAAACATCATCATATTTCTGATTTTCTTCATATGTTATAAGATTTTATTGTTGAATTTAATGGTTTTTGAACTTTTGTTGATGTTTTTGAAGGCGGAGGGAAGGTGAAAGAGATGGTGATGGTAGAAGAAGGCCACCACCACAAGAGTTTTCTACAAGAAAACTGGTACTCACCATAGCCATTACTGGCATTGCAGTTGTTTTAGGGTCTTTCATTTTCCCCAAAAAACCACAAAATACTGAGCTGCCTTAAACAAGATGTGAGCATACCCTATAATCCTTTTCTAGTATAAAATACAAAAATAAAAATTGTTGTAGTGAATCTTGATTTGTAATGATAGTGGATATGCATTCTTGGGTTTTTAAAATTTCGTAAAAATTCCGAAAATATGTTTTTTTTTTGCCTCATGATTATTTAGAAAATATATCTGGTTTAAGGCTTTGAGTTTCACCGGAGTGTTAGTAGTTTTCAAAACCTGATATTAAAAACTATGACAACAGAAACTGATCCTGGATTTTTTTAAATCGTTTACGTATATAACAACCCGCAAAGATAGAGTTTTTCAAGCCCCTCACGCTGTGCATTGTTTACACCTGATATACAAAATAGTGCTCGAACACTCGAACCCATCTTAACACTGATGTTGATTAACTGTGAACTCAAGACGTTTTACCTTGATTCATATAACCCAATGCATGAAGTCTTTAATATCTTCGTAGTTTTCAATTTTAAATTTAAGTAGGCTAGCTAAGATGATTCTGCCCATCTATTTACCCACGGTGTTACACAATATCAATTGCATTGCCTAAGATGATTCAACATGTGCCCATGACGTTACATAGTATTATTCACCTTGCTCTCAGTGATTCAACTTTATGTCTACATAACGATGGTGTCACTTAATATTATTCACTTTACTCTTGGTGATTTCGCCTATGTCTACCTACCCATGATGTTACAGAGTGTTATTCACCTTACTCTCGGTTCAACATGTGGCCACCTATACATGGTGTTACATGACTTATTCACTTTACTTTGGATGATTGAGCCTGTGACCACCTACTTACACTGTTATTGTAACAATATTACTTATTATTCCTAGTGATACGGTAGCTCAGATGAGCGTATGATTGACTTAGACATATTATATGGGCGTATAAATTCGTGTATATGACCGTATACCTATATGATTTCATACATAAGCAGTTTTGAACATATTCTAAACTGTGTAATTAAAGATTATCGGTACCTTGTCATTGAACGTATTCTAAACTGTGTATGAAAAGACTTGCACAAAGTGTATCACACACTTTTCAATTACACCAAAAGCACCTTAACCAGATTATGATATGCACAAAGGATCATTTAAATCCATTTTTAGTTCATTTTAAGAGATTTTCACTATTTCCACCAAATCTAATTATTTATAACTTTGATGAATGATGATAAGCACACTAATGGGCACTTAGTGAGTCCTAATGGTGTTGATCAACTACTTTCATAATACATTAGATTTTAAATGATAGTTATGCAAATGGTGTCGAGAAATAATCATATTTAGAACTTACGGAATAAATATTATTAAACGTTGTCGAGACTCGAGAAGATGTAAAGAGAAGAGTATTCTATGATCTTACGAAGAAGGCTATTATCAGGTGCACTATTGATTTTCACATTCGAATGTTGTAAGTACATGTATAGTTTCTCATATCTACCAGTTTGTAATCTAGATGACGTGAGTGATCAATGTAATATGTTCTTATATTCTTTTAACCAATTAGCTTATAAATAAATGTTTATTTTAAGAGCTTACACCCCACTTATTCTTAGCTCTCATGTCTTAAATCTTAAACACATTATAAATCAAAACTTTTTGGGCACTCAAACACAAATATTCCAAAACCATTTGCAAAAGCAGTTGATAATCCCTTACTACTTTGGCACCACAGTTTGACTAATTTAGTATCGAGACCACCAATTCCACTAATCGATATATACAACGTTATATTTGTCACATTGAACTTTCAAAAATACTGATTCCATAAAAAATTAAGTTAACATCGGTAAATGTTTTTAACCTACAGTAACCCACAAGTCTCAGACAAATTAAGTTAACATCAGGTTAGTATAAATTATGTTAGTATCAAGCCAACGTTCTATTGGTTAAGAACTAATTTCGCGCTGACTCGAGGCAACCTTTGGTAGAAACAAACTTTCTTCCCACCCAAGCCAACTGTTGCTGATTAACGGCTGATGGATATTTATAATATTTTTTGTCATTCTCTTGGACTTTTTTTTATTCGTTGATTATTAGTGGCTGATTAACAACACATATTTATAAAAAAAATCTTTTTTTTTTTGGATTCTTTTATTCATTGGTGATTATCATGGATATTCATAGATAATTATTCAAACTCTATTCAGAATTTCTATTGTTAGAAGATGATTTTCGATAAACTTGAGCTGTTGATAACATGTTCGTCAATGACAGTTGATTTTCTAATAGTTTATATCTTCCTGTTGAAGATATAACAAAAAAGTCAAGACATTAAAGTTTTACTTGATGTAACTTTATACTATTATAAAAAAACTTTTGGTCCTATATCTTGTCGTGCAAATCAAGTTAGAAAAATACAATATACTCGTATCATGTATCTTCCAAATTCAATCGAATATTATAACTAACACCTAATTAATAAAAAAATACAAGTGACTAAAAAACCTCATAGATTATGCACCAATCATGAGGTGGCTTCTAAGTTCATCAAATTCAATTGTTCTAAGAGTAAAGAGACTACAACCCAATAACTATTCTCCACATTCTTTTCCTCCATTTTAAGAAACCGTTGCTAAACATATTTAAGCAAAAAAAACCTTTCTAAAAACATATATTCATATCTATGTGACTTCACATATGTTTAGGTATATCTTGAATTATCATATGTTACTTGTTGATAGAGAAACGTTGCTTTAGTTCATGTTTAGATGACTTTGATCTTGCCGATATCTTTTCTAGGTGACCGATCAACGACCTTGGATCAATGGCGCCTATAGGTGTTCGATTGCAAATTGAAGATCGACATGTAATTTCCTTCTTTCTCAATAGTTATGAGCACATTTGTAAATTAAAAAGCTACTACTAAATAGACTATTTTGTCACACACATTAAGTATTCATGTGTTTTTCTATATTAAACTAGTTTTTGGTTTTTTTCTAATACAAAACAGAAAATGTCCACGCGTTAATATTCATGTTGTCACACACATAAGTATTCAACCTATCTAAATGCTGAATCACATAAAGTTGCATTAAACTTACAAATCTTTTATTAGATATTTCAATTCTTTTTGTCAGATAATACAATATTTTTGTTAGAAATTGCAATCTTTTTCAAATTGTTGCTTCCATAAAGTTATTATACTCATTTTTCTAGCAATATACTAAATATTCGACAAATAAAACAATTTCCAGGTTGTGATTGACAACGGTATACTGCAAGTAACACTATCAAATCCTGATGGAATTGTCACGGGTATACGATACAATGGACTGGATAATGCGCTTGAAGTTCTTAACGATGAAAGCAACCGAGGGTAAGTTGTACTTTTGTTACTATTGAACAAACTTTTTTATGTTTTGTAAATATGTCATATCATTAGATTAATGATAACACTTTCATTTGCAATTTATTCATTTTAGTTTATTCAATTCTTCTTGAAAATATATAGGTATTGGGACATTGTTTGGAGTGCTCTAGATGGCTCGGGGAGAACGGGTGTTTTTGAAGTGTATGTACTCAACATTCTCTAATATAAGTATATTAATTCGTCTGTAAAATAACTATTGTTAATTCGTTGGTGAATTTTGTCATGTCTATATGATTATGACACTGATTGTATCTAACCGGTTTTCCAGAATAATGTATGTCGGATAGTCGGTGATCCGTCAGTATTATCTATGCATGCTACTCGCGGGCCATACCTTTTACTGAGGGATCACCAATGGCTCCCTCCGTCGTTAAAGATCCTTTGATTTGTAATAATAGCTTAGTGTGACAACGTATGAAAAGAAAATATGACATAAAAATATTAAATGATAAAACGGAAAATGTTTTTTTCCCAACAGGATCAAAGCAACAACTTTCAAGGTTGTTGTGGAAAGTGAGGAACTAGTTGAGGTTTCGTTTTCTAGGACATGGGATCCGTCACTAAAAGGAAAATTTGTTCCTTTAAACATAGACAAAAGGTTTGTAAATGGGGTTTTCCTTCATAATTTCTTAAATCAAAGTATACATTTCAAGTGTATTTACGTCGTTTTTTCATTCATAGGTTCATATTACTTCGCGGTTGCTCTGGTTTCTACACCTATGCCATTTACGAACACTTGGGGTCGCAAGAATGGCAAGCATTTAGTCTTGGTGAAACACGAGTCGCGTTCAAGCTCAGAAAAGACAAGTAAACAATGATCAAATCCCTATAAACACAAGTTGTCTCAATGTTTGCATACTATGTGCTTAATTTGTGCAACATTTGCATAGGTTTCGGTATATGGCAGTGGATGATGATCGAAGAAGATATATGCCATTGCCCGACGACCGTCAATCAGAAAGAGGCCAACCCCTTGCATATCCGGAAGCTGTTTTGTTGGTTAATCCAATTGAACCTGAGTTCAAAGGAGAGGTGATGTTTAGACTAGTTAACACCACAATTACTAAAGAGTCTTCATTTATAAATGATGTACTTAGAGGCTTTATTTTGTTATATTTTGTGTAGGTAGATGACAAATACCAATATACTTGTGAGAATAGAAATCTCATGGTACATGGTTGGATTTCCGATGACCCTGCAGTCGGGTTTTGGCAAATCACACCAAGTGACGAGTTTAGAACAGGTGGGCCTCTCAAACAAAACCTCTGTTCTCATGTTGGGCCCACCTGTCTAGCAGTAAGTTACTTCGTCATGACTAGATATATATATATATATATAACCTACATCAATTCTCTATATGTCTGTCTGATCTTGAGTTTTCGTGGATGTAATGCAACAACTAGGTGTTTGTTGGAGCACACTATGCGGGGGATGATTTAGTTCCTAAATTTGGCCAAGGTGAGCCATGGAAGAAGGTCTTTGGACCGGTATTTATCTATATGAACTCGGTGATGGATGGAGAAGATCCTCTTACGCTCTGGGATGATGCAAAAAGACAGGTAAAAGATGACAATACATAGTTATGTCTACTTCTTTCAAGCGTATTTATCCAATAATCGATTTCAAAGCAGATGAAGGTTGAGGCGAGTAGTTGGCCTTACAGTTTTCCTGCATGTGAGGATTTCCCTAAATCAAATCAAAGAGGCATGGTCTACGGAAAGTTACTAGTTCGCGATAGGTAACCACACATATATATACACATTACTCAAGATAATGTAGCTCATTTGAAGATAGTTTTCTCAAAGTTGTTCATTTTAGATTTGTAAACGCTAATGATATGCCTACCAACGGGGCGTATGTTGGTTTAGCTCCACCCGGTGAACTTGGCTCATGGCAAAGAGAATGCAAGGTGATTCTTTACATTGTTTTACTCATTTTTTCAAGAGATAAAGGCGGTATAGTTAGATCTTGGAGTTTAAATATACGAATTTGTCAATCGATCAACTACATAATCCAAAGTAAACATGTTATATATAAAGATTTTAATTGATGATCTAAAAATGTTTTTCGCGCAGAATTATCAATTTTGGACGAAGACAGATGAAAATGGAGTGTTTTCTATTAACAATATCAGAAGTGGCAACTATAACTTATATGCTTGGGTCTACGGCTTTCTTGGTGACTATAGGAATGATAACTCTATAACCATAACTCCAGGTTAGATATACAAGTAGAACTATCTTTACGTATTACATGTTAGTAACATCTTAAGATAACAATTTTGCATATTTTATATTTATTCTAACATTCTTGTCCTATATATAACCCTTTAATTATACTTGTATCAAATTGATATATTTCTTCTAAACTTTGAAAAATAACAGGATGTAGTATTGATGTTGGTACTCTCGTATACGAGCCACCAAGAAATGGTCCTACGTTGTGGGAGATAGGGATCCCTGATCGATCTGCGGCAGAGTTTTACGTCCCAGATCCTAATCCCCAATACGTGAACAAGCTTTTTCTTGATCAACCTCAAAAGTATGTTTAATATATTCAAGTAGATTAATTTTTCATGAGATTGGTCATGCTTTAATGGTTTGTAGGAGCCTTTTACTCAATTTTTTTAAAGAATGACATATTAAATCAAACGTTTTACTTGTTCACTCATTAGTAGAATTAGCTGACTTAGAGTTAAAGAGGTTAAAAATAATTAAAAAGTAAGCATATATAACAAATTTAAAATAAAATAGAGCAAATACATTATTTTTGTGTAGATTTGTAATATTAGTAATGTATGAAGCCTTACAGAAACAAAATGTGGAGCATAAAATAATACTAGATTGATCATTAAATAATATTAAAAAAAAACAATATAAAACTATTAAAATCCTATCCGATCACCTGTTTGAATTCCCAATCTGATCGTTGGCCTTCATTTCAAATAAAAACAGTTCAATTACATACAACTCGGTCGGTTATGTGTCCATTTTTTGTGTGGCTGTCAGCTTTAAAAACATTGCTTTTACTAACTGCGACGGGTTCAAATGTCCCCTAATATTATATGGTAGAAGAATTGTAAACATAGTGTACGTAAAAGACATCTTACTCTAAAAATTTTACAGTTTAAAAGTCATTCCTAGATTACTGAACTAGCATTTACAATATGTTAAATTATATATCATTAGGGCTGCTAACGAACCAAATGTTCAACAAACGGTTCATGAACTGTTTGACGGGAAGTTTGTTAATATTCGTTCGTTTAGTAAATGAACGAACACAAAATGAAAATTTTGTTTGTTTAGTTAAACGAACGAACATGAACACAAGTTGTGTTCGTTCATTTATATTCATGAACGTTCGATAATGTGTTCGTTTATGTGCGTTAATGCTCGTTCGTGAACGTTTGATAATGTGTTTGTTATGAAAATGCTGATTTTATTCTAAAATAAATATGTGTTAATCTGTAATCGCTTGTGTTCATGGATTTCTTTGTGTTCGTCATGTTCATGAACATTTGTTTGTTTTCGTGTGCTTTTGTTTGTGTTCGTATGCGTACGATAAGTGTTTGTGAACAATTCATGAATATGTTCATTTCCATAACGAACGAACACGGACAAGGAAACCCGTTCGGTAAGTATTCGTGAACAGTTTATGAACAAGTTTATTTCTTAATAAACGAACACGAACATGACCTTATTCGTGTTCGTTCGGTTCCTCACAACCCTATATACCATACATTCAAAGATATATAGTTTTTGGTTTCTCCTTATGTAAACTTGTTTGTACATCATGCATTAGGAGTTATACATGTTTCATTTTCTAAAACCATATTCGTCTTGGCCTTTCTCAGCAAATTTAGGCAATATGGTTTGTGGGAAAGGTATGGGGAGTTGTACCCTCAAGGTGACTTGATATACACAGTTGGAGTGAGTGACTATTCCAAAGACTGGTTTTATGCTCAAACTCCAAGGTACAAGTCATCCTCCTCCTCCTGTTAATATATTTCTTTAGCATTATGGACTAGAATGATATTTCATTGAACGGTTCACGTTTCAGAAAAAAAGAAGATAACTCGTATGAAGGCACAACATGGCAGATCAAGTTTAAGCTAGAAAAAATCCAGCAAACCGCTACTTATAAACTACGAATAGCGTTGGCTGGTGCATCTTTAGCGGAACTACAGGTATATACAAACATTCGCATGCGCAAACATAATCATAATCTTTGTACCTGGTCATGCATGTAAGAATAAAATGATATGATACCAGTCTAAGTAAAAGTTGCTAGGGTACTCTTTTTACAAGTCTTTCCTATTATTATCGTTTCATCGTCTGCTGATTGTAAGTTTTATTTATAGGTTCGTGTAAATGACCAAAATAAACCTCGTCCTCTCTTCACAACGGGACTAATAGGGCGTGATAATGTCGTTCCAAGGCATGGGATTCATGGGCTATATTGGTTGTACAACGTAGATGTTTCGGGCGCTCTACTCTTAGAAGGAGACAACACCTTATATTTAACACAACCACGATCTCAAAGTCCATTTCAAGCTATTATGTATGATTATATTCGGTTGGAAGGTCCCAACACAGAAACTATAGCTTAAATGTTTGAATTTTGGGTGTTTAAAGTATATATTGAAAACACATTGTCGAGATACTATCATGTATGATCATATTCAGACTGAAAGTTCCAACACGAAGCGTTTAAATTTTGGGTGTTTGAAGCATATTGTAAACATGATCGTTGAGATGCTCTTCCAATCATCCTAAGAACTTATGTAACCACTATCTTTGTGTTAGACATATGTTGCAAGACACAACATATGACAATGTTAGTAGTAACATATGATCATTTAACAAAGCGCAAAACAAGATCAGGAAGAACAAGCGTATCAAATCAACAAAAATATGGATACACCATCCAACTAAAAACAAGTTTTGTTTACAAGATCGATCGAAACCCATACATGTTTAAGTTGCAGAGAAGGAAAAAAACTCTTAAATTTGTAGTTGGCTTCTCTATCAAATGTTCGTACCCACCCAGCGGCGAAGCTTGAATATTATCGTAGGGGGGGGCGAAATTAATATTAATTTAAGGGGGCAAACTCGATATTTATATAAAAATTTACATTACCGGATCAAAAATTAAACTACTGGACTAAAATTTAACACTAATAGAGGCGACAAAAATCGTCGCTATAGGTTAAAAAAGTCGTCGCTATAGGCTAAGCGACGACACTTAGTCGCTAAAGGTTTACTGTTTTATACTTGTCGCTAAATCACATTCTTGTCGTTGCAAAAAACTCGTCGCTATTGTGTACACTTATAGCGATGACAAGTCGCCCTATAATGTTGTTGTCAAAATCTAAGAAGACGAAATTCAGAAAAATAAAAAATAAAAATATATATTTAGCTATAACGATGACTTTAGAGGCGACATGTCAAAATCTAAGATGACATGTCGTCGCTTATTACAATTCTTTTAAAATTTGTCAAATAAGTTAAGATTTTTCCCATGCGAACGTCTTTTCTTGGGTTGGGCTACGTTTATATATAAAATTTAAAAGTTAGAAAATTAAAAACATAATAAACATAAAGAAATATATATAACTATAAAATAGCTTACAAGACTTACAACCCATCTCGAACCTATATGGAGGACCATGTGGCGGTTCGTTCCCCCCATCTCCACCATGTGATTGTGCGATATTTGCCATACCTTTCAACAAAACAAAATAATAAATATAAATTTTAATTCAAGTATATATAACAAACACTTTTAACACAAATATTAATAACATACATTCATTCAAAATCATCACTAAAATAAGATGTATCTATAAGATCATCGTTTTCATCATAATGTGATGCTATATGGAGGACCATGTGAAGCTTCATAATGTGATGCTGGAATTTGATTTTTTTGGGAATGCAATTTTTTGAAACTCTAATATTTGGTCAAAAGAACTATTCGTCCATTTGTTAATAACTTAATATGCATAAATTTTGCATGAAAGTTAAAAAAAAACATCCAACTACAACCAGGATATAATTCGGTATTAAGCTCTTTAAACAATACATCAAATTCTAAGTCTAAACCAGTTCCATCTTCATCTATATTTTCGTCATATGTATTATGTTCTGCCATTACATCATCAAGTGCATAAAACATATCATTATTTGTTATTGGATTACTTGTGTTTGAGGGACAAAGGTCCTTAATCTCTAAAGCATTAGAATTTTTCTCATCATGATAAACTCATGTTGTGTATGTTTGAAGAAACCCACGGTCATGTATGTGTGCAAAAATCATAGGTAAATTTTGAATGACCGGTTCCAATAAAATTTCTAATTCCAATTTCGATTCTAACACATTCAACGAATAAAACACACTCTTATAGTTTAGTCCCATGAACTCTTCAACTTTGCACCCAGAGTGCTTATTTCTTCTTTTTTTTACAAAACATATCCTTCAACAAATCTTAACCTATACAAACCAATACATAAATGTTCAAAGTTACAATTTAAAAAACTTTAATTTGGTTTCCTATATATGCCGTATAACTTTTCACTTTAATTTTCCATATATTTTATTAACGTTTAGACGTTTTTTTTCATGGTTCAACAAGTTGCGCATCACACACAGGTTTGTGTTTAACTTTTAGAATTTTGGTTGCTATCCCGTGTTATGTATGTTTTTTATGCACTAGGCTTTCTAAGGTTTTTGGTTTGAATTATATTCTCGATTTAAAAAAATCCTATTTATTTTATTTGTTTCTTTTATTATTTTTAGATGTTTTTTTGCCAATTAACTATACAACAACGCATGAGCTTTTTATATCTATATTTTCGTGTACAACGCATGAAATTTATTGTGCAAACTAGACTACTTAACACTTGTGTCCGTTAAACATTCAAAGAATAATCACGTAGCAACGTACAAATAATTAGAGATCGCTAGTTTTAGGTAACTAACACAATTAGACTTATTCTTTGTGCATGTTTATTAAAGTTAATTACAAGGAAGTTATATGTGGTAAAGTTTGATTTCACCTTTGATCCATATGAGAAATTATATCATTGGTCAAAAAGCATGCATAATCGTTATAAAAAGGTCTATAGCATGAACATGGATTAATGTTTACCATTAAGTGTTTATAAAATAACCAATTAATTACCCAAAGTGTTAAAGTAAAATATTAAAATAAAACATCATGGACCTAACATTCCTAAAAGAATTCACATCCCACACTCTATATATTTATGGGCGTGTTTTCTATATTATAAAAAAAGGTTTGAAGTTGTTATGAGTAAACTATAAAAAATATGTTACTATTCATCTTTATATTTGATAAAATAATGTTTATCTTTATTACTTTTTTAATAATTTTTTAAAATTGATTGCGAGTATATAAAAGAAAAAATGTAATGGTAAATATATTAAAAAGTATTATTTAATTGAAAGTAGAAAAAAAATTAGTAATTTTAATTTAATTATAGAGATACAAATTAAAAGTGGGATTTGAATACTCTAAACCCTCTTCTTTCTCCTCTTCTATTTTACTCCCACTACAACTCAAGTCTCTACCGATCAACACCACCACCATCAATAACCACTACCTTCAATCACCAACACTCACAGGCCCACCACAATTACCATTTGCACCGTTAATTATGCATGATGTTGGTTCAGGTCCAAAATTATACTCACGAAACACACAAACACACAAACATAAAGTTGTTTACTACTTTAGACTTTTTAAATAAAAACTTTCTGCATATTTTAAACAAATCATGACATAAATACTAGACAAGTGATCTGTAACTTGATCCGATTTGACCCATCAAAATTAAACCAACAATGATATCGCCGCGTAATGGTACACCCGCCACCACAATCACCATCGTCACACCTTCCTACAAGCCCCTATTTTGTTCTAGTGCAAACCATCAAACCCATGCCTACTTACTGTCATCGTTCCTAATATCATCGTCGATTATTACATCGAATCAACAATTTTAATCAACAGATTCGACTGCATGATCGACTCTACTTCTTGGTTTGTGAAATGCCGCTTTTCATCTTCCTAGCCGTGGCACACATCAGTTTCCCCGTCCCTACATCGTCTTTGATGACGAATTCATGACACATCACGGTAAATTTGAAATACATGCAATAAAAATAGTAAATTAAACCAAAATTAATGTTAAGTTAGGGGTACCCCAACTCCCCAAGACTAAATGCAATGATCCTTTAGCCGTTAAAAAAATAAAAATAGAAAATAGAAAAAACTATGAAAAGTTGTACGTACAAATTCTCAATCTTTTAAATTCATGTGAATAATTTATGGAAATAACTCAACCGAGAATCATATTAATTTACCGGGTCAAAAGAAATGCTTCGATCATGTTTATACGACTCTTAAAAGCTATACTTCCCACCAAACAAAATGTGGCTGTTAAGTAAAGAGAACAACAACAATCATTCTTCTTGAAGCATAACATTTGATGTTAAAAAACCTTATATTTAGTTTAAAAAGCTGTCATATTTAGTATTGTAGATAATTTAACAACAAGAAAGGATCTAATGGCGATGAAGGGAGTGAAGATGCATTTTCGAAAGCACCATGTATGTATTCGCGACCGCTGACACCAGCTTATCTCGTGATTTTGTACTTAAAGGCGATATTTATGTTTTTAATGTAGGTGGTTATTGATAATGGCATTCTTCAACTCACTCTAACAAATCCTGGAGGATATGTTACGGGCGTAAAGTACAACAACATCGACAACTTACTTGAAAGCCATAGCGATGAATCCGATAGAGGGTAATATATGTAGAGTCTCTTTTTTGTGGTTCCTTTCACTAAACAAGTTAAGGTTATTTTGAAGCTAACTAGTCTAGCACTACTAGAAAAGTTACTTTCAATAACCAAAATATCACTGATAGACAAGAGAGCATTCAAAAAAAAAGTTAAGGATAAGATATCTAATAAATTTTCTATATTATTGCTTTCAATTGCGTCCGAAAATATGAAGACACTTCATACCTTCACCAAGTGATCACCAATGGTATCGTATGTGGTTAAAGGTCACATGTTTCATAGTGTATCATACGGAACATATTGACATATTTATATGTTGGTGATGGATAAAGTTACCACACTGTAATTTATATTCTTTTAGTGTTAAGTTGTGATGAGATCCATAACAAATCCTCAGGATTCCTAGTTAACACAAATGTGCACGCACAAGAAGAGTCCCTAACATAGTTGAATCGTCACAAATCATTGTAACACGTTTAATAATCTTTTTGACGTTCGCATGTTGATTAAATTTGGGCTTGAAACAAGCAACTGATTAATGTGTTTGTGACCCTCTAAACTCATTAGTATTGTCAAGGTACTGGGACGTAGTTTGGAGCGCACCCGAAAGTATTGGAACAACTGGTACTTTTGAAAGGTAAATATGTCTATAGTTTTATCTTGCTTGAAAAGCTACAACTTCCAATAACCATCCCCATTAAACAGGATCGAAGGAACAAGGTGTGAAGTTATAGTTGAAACTGAAGATCAAGTAGAGCTCTCGTTCGCAAGAACATGGGATTCGACCCTCGAGGGAAAGCACATACCTTTAAAGATAGACAAAAGGTTACAATTGATATGCAAGTTTAGCTCATATTAGTTTTAAGAAGATAACATCTGTGACAACAGAAGTTGTTTAGGTTTGTGTTGCTTCGAGGTTCTTCGGGTTTCTACTCGTATGCAATTTATGAACATTTGGAGGGATTTCCTGGTTTCAATCTTGATGAAACCAGGATAGCATTCAAGCTCCGAAAAGACATGTAAACATTTCTATACATCATATGTTCATGTGACTTTGGATTCATAAACAAATTGATTGGATGGGAAAATTGACATCTAACATTAAGGAAACATGTTATCGTTTATAGGTTTCATTATATGGCGATGTCTGATGATAGACAAAGGTATATGCCTCTACCTGATGATCGGTTACCCGATAGAGGTAAACCATTGGCTTACCCCGAGGCAGTACTACTCATTAATCCAGTAGAACCAGAGTTCAAAGGAGAGGTAATTGTTGCATTATAACTACCTCGATATAAGGTTAGACATGAGGCGATTAGAATCTGTTAGGTTCGCTCTTTCTACACAAATTAATAAGAGAAACTTACAGGTTGTGCTTGTGTGTTTTTATTTTTTTAAATTGATATTTTTTCGTTTATCCTTTGATCTTACCGGTTCCATGTTTTTGGTTATGACATGTAGGTAGACGATAAATATCAGTATTCATGTGAAACTAAGGATCTAAAGGTCCATGGATGGATATCCACAGACCAACATGTTGGATTTTGGCAAATTACGCCAAGTAACGAGTTCAGAACAGGCGGACCCACGAAACAAGAACTTACTTCTCATGTGGGCCCAACTAATCTAGCTGTATGAATAGCAGGCTTTCATCGTATTAATGAAGTTCTTCATGCTTATAAAATTTAACAAATGTAATGTAGTTCACTCAAACCTTCTTCTTATCAAATTTCAGATGTTTATTAGTGCTCATTATGGCGGAAACGATCTAGTTCTCAAATTTTCAGAAGGGGAGCAATGGAAAAAAGTTTTTGGTCCGGTTTTTATGTATCTTAACTCAACCGCTATAGATGAAGATCCTCTTACACTCTGGAAAGATGCCAAGAATCAGGTAGCTACAAATTTGTTTCATTTATATATCTACTTTCTTTACTTCACCTAGATCAACAGAAAAAAACATTCTTTTGAAATAAACATGATTATTGTCAAGTTACAATGTTTTCAGATGCTTAGAGAAATGGGAAAATGGCCTTACAGTTTTCCCGCTTCAAAGGATTTCCAACAAGCCGAAGAACGTGGTGTGATAAGTGGTACATTATTCGTATACGACAGGTATAGAGTAATTTCTCAACAATCTGACATAATCACTACGCACCACGTGCATAATATTTTGTTAACAACGTTGAATTAATTAGGTTCATTAACGATGACCAAACACCTGCAAATTGTGCTTACATCGGACTAGCTCAACCAGGAGAGCCTGGATCATGGGAACGAGAAAACAAGGTGCACTTTACTTTAAAGGAAGCATATCAAAACTAAGTTTCAATGTTTTAATCAAAACAACATTTATGTGAAACATATTTTCATCCACAGGGCTATCAGTTTTGGAGTAAAACGAACGAACAAGGCCATTTTTCTATAGAACATATCTTGGTAGGGATATATAATCTATACGCTTGGGTCCCTGGCTTTCTAGGAGACTACAAAAGCCCTACAACCATTACCATCACACCTGGTTGTGATATTGACGTTGGTGATCTCCTTTATGAGCCTCCTAGAGACGGACCAACGTTATGGGAGATTGGGATACCTGATCGCTCTGCAGCCGAATTCTACATTCCTGATCCTGAACCAATATATACCAACCAATTTCTTGTTAATGATCCTAACAGGTGATCTAAACATATACATTGTAATTATACTCTCAAGAAGCTAAAATGAAAAATAGAAAGATAAAGTAAGTTCTAATATGTTATATATATGCAGGTTTAGACAATATGGGTTATGGGAAAGATATGCTACGTTATACCCTGATAGCGATTTGGTTTTCAAGATCGGGGAAAGTGATTACAAAAAAGATTGGTTCTTCGCACATGTAACAAGGTATGTATGTATGTATTATGTATGCGTATATATGTTTTCGAATGCATGTGTATATGGTTGGTGGCATATGATCATAATTATGTTCATCTTTGTGTTTTAGGAAGAAAGATGACAATACGTATGATAAAACGACATGGACTATCAAGTTTATGCTTAACAACGTGAGTAAAGATGAAACGTATAAACTAAGATTGGCTCTAGCATCGGCACAAGTATCGGATTTGCAGGTATCTGGAAGCTATTAAACCGACTAGATGAGATATTGATATTTTGTTTATAAGTACAATTATATGGTTATAAATAAGTTTGTTTTTACTTATTGACGAGTTAAAGTGAGGTCTAGAAACATTTTGGTTTCTAGTAGTTTCCAAGTTGGACTAGCTAATGGACTCCACAAATTCGTGGGTTGAAAATTAAGCAGACTCAATCAACTCCGCTTCTTGCATAAGCGGATTCGATCTACTCATGTTATTTTTATTATTATTTTCTTTTCTAATAATTCATGGAACATATAATCTTATTTATCTCTAAAACAACCTTTATTACATAGTATTTAAAAAGAAACTTAAATATACAGTTTTTTTTAATTTTCATTTTTGAGATTTTGATATGAAATTGTTGAAAAATAAGCTCTTTTTAAAATAAAGTATCTAGGTATATAAGTTATTAGAAAAAGAAGGAAAAGAGAAAATACAATATGCATAGAGTCTACTTATGCAGAAGCCAAGTTAATTTAGACGGTCTTAGAGCATTCATAGTCCGTTTTTTATAATTTATATTATAAAGAATGGTTATTAGTGGTTCTGAATGGATAATAGAGAACATGTTATTGTTTATTTTTATATTTGGGTAAAACACTGTTTATATCTATTAATTTTTTAATATTTGTTGAAAGTGGTTGTGAGTGGAGGAGAGAAAAAAATATAATGATGAAAATACAAAAAACATTATTTTATTGAAAATGAGAGATAAAAACTAAAAAATAGTAATTTTTAGTGTAATTATAAATATGAAGATGGAGAGTGGGTTGTGAATGCTCTTACAACCCCACTGTGGCCGCTAGTCCATGGCGGAGGATCATTGTGGGCCTTCTTTGTCTTGTTAGTATTTTTAAATTTTAGTACGATAGCATAAAAATTTTCTTCTATAAATTATTATATAAATATCGAGTTCGCCTATTTTAAAAAATTTAATTTCACCCTGCACTAGTCCAACTAACAAGCAGCATAGAAACCAAAACGTTATTAAAATTCATCTAAAAACCAATAATAGATTCCTATCATACCTTTATATA
>BJCM01233251.1:0-14657 GCA_018326385.1 Flaveria bidentis
CTTCATGGTGAAATCAGAGAGACAGTGTACGTCAGTCAACCCGAGGGATTTGAGGATCCATATCATCGGGATAGGGTTTACAAACTCGACAAGGCTTTATACGGGCTTCATCAAGCTCCGAGGGCCTGTATGAGAAACTCTCGACTCATCTTGTGAAACACGGTTTTCGCAGAGGAGTCATTGACTGCACATTGATTATCAAGCAGAAAGATGGGGATTTACTGCTGGTACAAATCTATGTCGATGACATAATCTTCGGTTCCAAGAACAAAGAATTATGTAAAGAGTTTGAAGCAGTAATGAAGGCGGAGTTTGAGATGAGTGCAATGGGAGAGATGAAATTCTTTCTCGGGTTACAGGTAGATCAGACACCAAATGGAATTTTCTTACATGAGACCAAGTATGTAGGAAATATCCTCAGTCGGTTTGACATGGATAATGCTTCTGTGGCTGGGACTCCACTTGCTACAAACCATGATGTAGCACCCGACGAATCTGGTGATCTGGTTGATGCCACTATGTACCGGGGGATGATTGGATCTCTCATGTACCTCACTCCCTCAAGACCTGATATCATGTATGCTACATGTTTATGTTCCCGATATCAGGCTAAGCTAAAGGTTAACCATCTCATTGGGGTGAAAAGGATATTTCATTATCTGAAGGGTACACTAACACTTGGGTTGTGGTATCCTCATGATGATGACTTTGAGCTTACGGCGTATAGCGACTCGGATTACGGCGGCTGCAAGATGAACTACAAGTCTACCTCAGCAGGGTGTTGGTTCTTTGGGAGAAGATTAGTAACCTGGTAGTGTAAGAAGCAGACCTCGGTTGCATTGTCAACCTGTGAAGTCTAATACGTTGTTGCTGCAAGTTGCTGTTCACAAATCATATGGATTCAACAGCAAATGCGGGATTATGGTTTGAAATTCTCTTCTACTCCTATCTTTGTTGATAACTCTGCTACAATTGCAGTCACTAAAAACCCGATCCAACATCCAAAGACCAAACACATCGAAATTAAATATCACTTTATATGTGATTGTTTTGAAAAGAACCTAATCGATGTGGTAAAAACAAACACTGATTTTCAACGCACTGACCTCTATACAAAGGCGTTTGACAAACCACGTTTTCTATATCTGTTAGAGGTCAACAACGTTAAAAAGAAAAATGAGGTCATTCTTGAAGATGACCATGTATAGTCTGATGCGTATTGAAAATTTTCTTTTATGTTAAAAATTTTCATTTCATTTGTTTAATTTTAAGTAGTTTAATTAAAATTGTTGTTACTTCTTTGCCTATTAAAATCCTAAAAACGCTAATCCTTTACGATTTTAGAATTTTAGGGGGAGAATAGGTTTAGGCAGTAATATAAAAAAAACAAGGGAGGAGGAGAGGCTGGCTTATAGAAAGTAGATTGTATCTGTGATACCGATTCAAGAAGGTTGGAAAATGATAGTACACAGGTACAAATCACTTGGGACTTTAAAAGATTAAATAAAATAAGATGCGAAGTTCAAAGTACAAGTCTGTGTAGTTTGAGCAATATAAAAAGAAATATGGTAGTAAAACTAGCTACTACTAAGGTAACACAAAGAAAGTAGACCTACAGGTTGTTAGACAACAGATGATATGTCGGTAGATTCAACACAATAGTTGATTAGACCATATTGGTGATATAAAGAACAAACTAAGTTGTTCAACAAGCTGTGGGTTAACATCTTATCCCTGGTTAACACAATCAACAAATTCCAATAAAGGTTGACGAGCAGAACAAACGCCAGATATGTATGCGTAAGACCAAAATATGAGCAAAAGCAAACAAACTAATAACTTATGTTATTGGTGAGAACTGTGCATAAAGATGAAAAATGCTAAAACAAGAAGATAGGTTATGTGCCTCTGTGCTGTGCGGTGGCACTGACCTAAGGATAAGCATAACCTATATATTCTAGACTTCTTTGTTGTTTGCCGCCTCTCTGCTGTGCGGTGGCACTGGCCTGAGGCTTGGCTTCTCTCTGAAAGTTCTAAGAATAGTGTCTTCTTGAAAATTACCCTGAGACCGCTCAAAAATCTCTTGAGGAATGTTGATTACCATATAAGTGTGGGATCCACAAATGCCTATTGAAATAATCAAACCTAAACCGTCAGCAATATCTGTCAAAAGTTTGTGTATGGATTTAAGAGGATCAGTATACTGACAATCATCGTGGCTACAATTCTTGAAAGTCCAAATCAAGGTGGGATCTATTAGTACTAGTATGATTTCCTAAACTTGCTAATGACTATAGATGAAAAACAAGAATTGAGCATCAAAATGTGTTGACAACATGTCACAAATGATTCGACTTGCCTGTATGATTCTAATCTGAATTGGTCTAGTTATGGTCAAAAGTAATTGAAGCTACCTATTCTGGAACCGAATCCGTTAGATATCTATCTTAGGATTTACACCTCACACAAAAAGTCAAAACCAAGTTTAGTTTTGTATTTCAGTTTAAGTCTTTTAATTTTATTTCAATTTTGTCAATTAGTTTGTTAAACATCAGACTATGCCATGGAATTCAATAGGGGACTTAATCACTCAAAAAGGGTCACGACTGAGGTGACCACACGGGATTTCAAATGTAAATGTGTCACGTCTGAGGTGACAAAGTGTCTTTAAATTGGTCACGTCTGAGGTGACAAAGTGTCTTTAAAAGGATCACGTCTGAGGTGATCAAAAGTTTTCAAGATTAAAATGATCATGTCTGAGATAATCGATGCTTAAAACGTCTAATCAAAAGTTAAAAGTAATTAAGTGCAAAATGGTCATAAAGTCAAAACCATGAGTATGATCCAATCGCACGACTGGACCATGAGTATGGACCAGTCGTACGATTGGAGGATAGGAATGAGCCCAATCGCACGATTTACCCACACGTATGGGACATACGTGCGATTGGAGCATGAGCATGGATAAAATCACACGATTGGATGACTAAAATGAGCCAATCGCATGGATGAAGGTGACCGAATGACACAGTCGCACGACTGACTTCTAGTCGCACGACTAAAGGTGACCGAATGTGCTAGTCACACGACTGACCTTCAATCGCACGAATCAACTATGCGACTGGGATCAGTCGCACGACTGAAGGAAACCCTAGTATAAATAGAAGGGGAGTCGATCGCAGTCACTTATCACACCCAAATCGCCCCTAAATCGCACGAAGCACCGTTACTCTACCCGATTTTCATTTGATCATTCTAGACCATTGATTATTGCATACTTACGATTTGTGGTTATTACACAGGTAATGTGCAGTGCAGTCCATGAAAATGTCCATCGATTCATGCCCAAAATCGACTGAATTGAACCCTAAAAAGAACCGTAACTTTGTTTAACTAAGAAACTAATTAAACTAAGTCCATTGTGAAATTAAATGCTAATAGGTGTTCTATCGGTCAAATGTGAGCCAAATGAGCCAAACCACGATGTCTAACATTAAAATTTGCTCAAAATCGAAATTTGAATGTAACAACATTTTGTCATGCAAATGGGCAACCAAATGAATCTCTATCGCACGACTGAGATGAGCGTATGGCTAAATCGCACGACCGAGATGAGCATATGGCTAAATCGCATGACTGCCCCATGTGAATGAGCTTAGTCGCACAACTAGTTCAATCGCGTGGAATAGCATACGACTGATCCCAGTCGCATGCTCAGTCGTACGAAAGAGCCCAACCGCATAACCAATTCTTAGTTGCACAGCTCATTCGCACGACAGAATAGAAGATGTCTAGTTAAATGACTCAACTTGTTCCACATTGACGTACACTAATGTTAATATGTATTGTGTCACAGATGACGAGTCATTGGCCAATGAGCACTAAGCAAAATATTTGTGCTCATCTAGATCTGACCTCGAGGGATGCTTCAGACTTATTTGGCATTATTACTTTTTTACGGAGATCAAGGATCTTCCGTGCCATCTCGACTCCTTGCACTCCCTATCGCTAAGTCCAACAGGCTTTCTGGGAAAGCGCTGTGGTGGACAGATCCTCAGAGCCCTATCGAATCAGGAGCTCGATATTTGGAGAGGCGATTAAAATCATTGTGGTAATCTTCGGACAGTTCTTAAGTTTGGGGATGATGCTGATTGTCCCACCAGATTACACCCCTTACTGTTCGAGGATGTTTTATGCGAGCTAAGTACTCTGGGGACATCAACGCATGGGTGCTCAACAAGAGCAACCTATGCCCCCAGTTCAAGTACCTCGCCCATGTGCTGCTGAAGTGTATAGCATCTCGGAAGGGATGGTTCGACGAGCTCTCATATCAGATTCAGAATGCTTATGCAGCGTTGGTGCTGAACCACCCGTTCAGCTTCTCCAAGATGATCTTCGCCTATCTGGTGGAGAACATTGAAGGGAAAGGGAAGGAGGGGTTCTGCATGTACCCTCGATTCATCCAGATGATTATAGATCAGAAACTACCGTCTCTGCCTAAGGAAAAGGAGGACGCTATAGTTCTTGAGGTGATGGACGACACCACACTGGGTTGTATGAAGGTTTATAGGAGGAAACATGTAAAGCCCCCTGTAAGGACTTTGTTCGGGCATCTGGCCCGGGTGGATTACGTGGCGCCGGCGAGGCGTAAATGACACCACACGGACAGTGATTCTGAAGATGAGCAACCGGTGCTCTCGGACGATGATTTAGACGACGACGACAGCGGTGATGCTAGAGATGCAGGGCCCACTCAACCGACGGCCCCCACTACTGATATAGCATCTCCAACACACACCCACAGGGAGATAGAGGCTGCAGGGTTCTATCAGGATTTCCAACCCGATGAGGAGGAGGAGTCGGACGAGGAGCCTCTGACTCGAACGGTGGGCAGCAAGGTTGTTGCCCCCGAGCGAGGGCTTCGGGCGGTTGGTGAACGCTCTGGCGGATCGGGAGAGGCTGATATTGATCCTACTTATGCTCCTAATCAGCCAAGCAGTGTTCCAAGGGGAGCATCCACCTCGAAGGGATCGAGGAAGAAAAGGATGGCTCAGCCCCACGGATTAAGGAAGAAGAAGAGAAGGATGATCTTCATAACCACCACCATTACCACCACTCCACCCACTACCACCACTCTACCTACTACCATCACTCCACTTACATCCACTCATCCACCTACTACCACCACTACTACTATCCCATCTACCACACCACTCCACCACCACCTTCATCTATATTACCCCTAATCTTCACCACTGCCACCACCACTACCACCAGCCACCATGCCGGACCATCATCATTCCCTTCCTACCCATCTTGATCCACTCTACCTTCTAGTGGGATAGAGGAACAACTCTCAGTACTTAATCTTATGGTGCTGAAGCTGTTGACTGCCGATGACGAGATGACTGCTCAGATTCGACAGCTAGTAGACCTTACTGCTGCTCAATCTATGAAGATATCTCAGCAGGCACAACACATAGAGCAACAAGCCCAACTGATGGATGCACAACACGTAGAGATGTCCCAACTCCAGGGCAAGCATGCTCAAGCAGCTAAAAGGATAGAGGAGTTGGAGACCACCAACAAGACCATCATGCTGCGGCTCAAGGGATCAAAGGAAGAGCCCTTAAAGGTCAAGGAAAGAGATGGAGATGATAGTAATGATAACAATGATAATGATGATGATGATGATGATTGTGATGACATTGAGGATGATACAGATGCTGGTGATGATGTTGATGATGTTGATGATGATGATGAGGATGCATCTGCTGCGGGTGCCACATCTGCAGGTGAAAGGAGTAGCAAAAGGTCTCAAGACCAAGGTGCCTCCACATCCACCCTGTCAGCAGAGGAGCATATGATCCATGACAAGAGTAATTCTTAGCTGTTTTTGTTATTTAAATAATATGTAATTGAATCTTGTATCATATTAAGGTAATGAATGTTTATATTTAATTTTGGTATTTCTGTCATGATTATTAACTAATGATTGTTGTGTTACATGTATAAATCAGGCAGATTCAAACTTTTAGAGAGATGAACATGATGTTGCTCCCCTCCAACAGATCAAGACTCAGCTCACGATGATTCTTGATCTATAGGGTATAGTTAGGAGATCGGTGATGTACACTCCTGAAGAAGGAGAGATTATTCACATTCATACTGACGAGCAAATTGCTGAAATGTTGAAGCTAAATCCTGATGAGATTGTCAAGGATGCTCCAACAGTTCAAGTTGAAAGTGACGATGAGCTCAACGATGTTGATGAGATTGAGATAGAAGATGTCACGGATCAACACTATCCAGAGTACACTGACATTGAAGGTACTGTCGTTCCTAATCTGGGCAAAAATATTGTTAGTGAAACCTTTGAAACTTAGGATAGAATGGAAGAAGAGTCTGACAAGACTGAAGATAAGGCCCAAGCCTCGGATGCAAAAGTTAATATCAGAAAGGCTGAGTGGGCTACGTGTTTTGAAGAGATAATAGCCCAACGCAGTGCTTCAAAGTTGACTGTCTACACCAAGTTGTACAAAGTGAAAAAACATCAAAAGGTGTCGGGCAAAATCATAACGTGGGCATATTTCGAAGATCTCAACGTTTATGTTGTTAAACGTGATAAAGGGATCGAGTACTTCAGGTTTCCTCATGACCTAAAGACTTTTCCTGGATTTGAGTTAAACCAGTTAGCGAAGCTGAAATTGCTATACGCTGATCCATGCAAGATGTCTGGTTGGTTTGAAGCAGCTCTTAAAAGAGAGTACCACACAAGATGGGTCAACTTCAAACCTCAACAGCCAGCGAGGTATCTCAGACGATCTGAGGTTGATCCTATGACTTGAAAACCGAAGATAGTGTTGAAGTGGAGTCCACCGCGAACTATGTCAAAGATCCCTCTACGCGAGATGCCATAGGACTTCACTCCACACATCAAATGGTGGTACTATGATTGGAGGATAGGAGAAGCAGTCATAGTCTTGAACAAGAATGGTGTTATGGAAACCATTAGGGTGTTTGACCTTATGTGGCTTACGAACTTGTCTGCAGATGATGTATATACATTGTACAAGTGGCCACTATTCTATGACTCTCAAGATATTGTACAAGCTCTACAATTCCAGAACGTGGTAAGACTCTGCTTTGCTTTTAAGATACAAGCAGGCGTCATAAGAGAAGAGAAGTACAAGAAGTATGAAGAGGTTATGAAGATGGTAAGACTTTAGATGGAACTAGGTCCAAGGGGGAGTTTGTAGGTACATGTGTCCCTAGTTTCTAAACTTAATGTAATGTCTTTAATGTCTTACACTTATGTAATACTCGGGTAGTTAATGAAATGTAAATGTTTGGTTGTGATTATAATATTTGATATTTCATTAATGAGTTGTTTAACGCATATTGAACTGATTACATAGGTTTGTGGTTGTTTGAACTAGTAAAATAATGTAATAATATTGAATACGTTCAAACTTAGTCAGTTGAAGTTTTCATGCGTCCGAATGGAACATGCGCCCCAAGAGTGGTCATGCGTCCGAATGGCCATGCGACTAAATGTCCATGCGCCTAAAAGGTCCATACGCCTGAACAACTTCATGTGAATGACTTAGTCGCACGACTGAACACTCAGTCGTGCGAATGGATCAACCTCTTGGCTCAATCACACGACTGAACCATGCTAATGGTTCAGTCGCCCGAAAGAGAAACCTAAACCTATAAATACCACCTAATTCATGGAAAAACGTAACCATTAAACACACTTCGACTCCAGACGTACCCTAGCCTTCCAGAGACCTCTAAGATCATACTCCAAGTTCATAGATCACAGTAGATCGATTCCTAATCGATTCTTAACGTTAGATTCAATTACATAATTGTTTCTACATGCGTTCTCACTGATTGGATCGCCAGTCAAATAGGATTCCGCACTATTTGATTCGGTTTACACGTTAATCAGTTAGTACATCGTCCCTTACATGATCCCTAACAATGATGACCAAGGTGGTGATACTAGGGAGAAAATAGAAGACAATAACCAAGAAATGGATAGTGAAAAGACTATATCTGATCATAGAGATAAAACTATTAGGAATGATGAAGCTGAAGTTGAAGCTGAAATAAATGATCAAGAGGGAGATAATGAGAACGATGGTAATGATGGTGTTGATGAGAATATTGATGATAGCTTGGACCAAAATCAAACTTTTGATTTTGATTACATTGATGCAATATTATCTGAGCCAATTGCTCATAATGTAACTTCCGATGTACCATCTCCTACTCAAGAATATTAGATTATGATCATAGATGAACCGATGGTGAAAGAAACTCATAATGCTTATATGCAAACTGAAAATGATAATGCTGAAAAAGTAATAGATGAGTTGAAAGCTAAAAATGTTGAACAAGATGAGGTTATAAATAAATTACAAGAACAAAATGCTTTGTTAAAAGCTAAGGGTGAAAAGAAAGATTTGATGATAAATGAACTTTAAAAGATGTACAAATATTAAAGGAAGAGATAGAAAAGTTTAAAGAAAGTTTGAAAGAAAATGATAAAGAGCCTGAAGTGATTATAGTAGAGAAAGAAACTAAAGAAGCATCTCAATTGAATGTAATTGAGAAAATATCTGAAGTAGATAAAGGGAAGAGAAAGATAGATGAAACTAAAACAAAACCATCTTCTGCACCATCTAAGATTCAGAAGATTGCTGAAGAATCAGTGTATTTTGATGAAGAAGAAGTTCAAAAACAAATTGAAGCTCTTGATAATATTGATTTTGATTTTCCTGACTAGTGGTATGATGAAGTACTTGAAGAAGAAGATGTATGTGAGCGGGTTGAATCTCCAATGAGGAATGTTCAAGATAATATCCTAATTGAGTTTGAAGATCTATTCAAAAAGAAGTATAATCGAGTGTTCTTAGATGGGTTGTTACTCAGATTTAAGAGGAATATGAAAAGTGCATGCTTGCAGAGTCATCAACACAAGTTGATTCAAATGAATTAAGCCTAGAACATGGTGAACGGGCACCAATGAGTGAAATCCTGAATATATGTGATATTCCTATGACTGAACTGCACCATCTTAATCCAGATGATATGAGTATTACTTATCTAAACATTTGGTTGCAATCCAAGAATTACCCAAGGAAAAGGCTGAATACATTGCAAAGTGAATTATTAAGAAGATTAGTAAGAAGTTTTCAAGAAATTGAGAAGATGTATAACAATATGATTATACTTGATATGTATAAATAGTACTTGGAGATTACAAAGAGAACCAAAGTGTTAAAGCCACAAGAAATCAAGTAAATGAAGTTAGTGAAAATGAGTCATGAGAATAGAAAGGAGCTAATTAAGATGTTTCTGATTAAAAAAAACAAGCTTACAAGCCTTCACTAGATTAAAAGAAATTGTGGAATAAAGCAAGGTCTGCTATAGATATTGTAAGGAATCTACTTCAAACAGGACAATCAATTTCTGAGCTATTAAATGCTATGATTGTCCCTGAAAAAGCAAAAGAAGTAAAGATTGTGTTGTGGAAATATGATGTTATTTTGTATGCTTTCTTGATAAAAAAGGTGAATGCCATATGTGGTGTATATCATTTTTACTCAAGTATCATTGCTCTCCTAGTCCAAGATCTAAAAAAATTACATAAGTTACCTATTATCTATCCTTCCATTGCTTTCGAGAGGAGAAAACTTTGTAACACTTCTTGATAGAGGAATTTCAAGAATGGCATATTTCCTTCAACCCAGGTGTGATCAAGAGGATAAGTTGTACTTTCAAAATTTGAAGAGAAAAAGGAAAGGAGAATCGAGCTCATCAACTGCTCAATATTATTTAGAAGCTTTTGGTGATAGATACTTTGATAAGGTAACAAATCAAGGATTGAAAGTGATAGAGGGAACTCAAACGTCTAAACCAATCCTATGATAGTTTTATGATTCAAATACATTTCACCTTATGCTTATGAGAGATAATAATGACAGGGATAAGCACATGATTAGTCTTTTTGGAGTGTTTGAACAAAAACTTATACATCTAAGTTATATATCACTTTTTTCAAATCAGAAATTTGAACAAGTATTATTAGAATAAGCAAAGAATGATAGGAAATAGTTCATGACGATAATAAAAGTAATGAATGTTGCCATGGAACGAATTTCCTTAAGGAAATTGAGGCATATGCAAATATCATCAAGAAAGACATTCAAAATATAGACTTTATGAGAATATCAAGCAAGGGTGTTTTGGAGATATATTCGAAAGATCACCCAAGTCCGGTAGAGATTTATTCAAATATCGACATAGTCAGTCTGTCAAAGGAAACCCTACTGGTTATGGATGTTATAGAGATCAAGACTAATGAATCAAAGCCCGAACAAGGGATTTTTCTTGGCAAGTTCAAGTCAACAATAAAGAAAGCTTTGAGAGAACTGGAGTTGTACAAAGAGAAGCCCATATTTGAGATTAAAGAAGAACCAAAAGATTATTTTAACTGAAGATGACATGCCAATCTTAGGGAAGTATTGTTAGGGCTGTTGAAGATTAGCATTTAGTCCTTAGATTTTTTTTGTCATAGGATAGGGACTTATTTGTAAATATATGTTCCTCGGTTTCTTTGTTTAGTATAAATGGGATATTATGTATTTTTGTGCAGGTAGACTTTTTAGAATACAGTTAGAACTCTCAATTGTACATTGTATCAATTTGTAACTATTAATGAAACTTCTATGAATTTTTGTTATATTTGCATCTGTTGATTACTTTGTTCATATAATTGATAATTGTAACATAAGATCAACACATATCAATATATTTAAACCTATCAGAAAGGTACAGTGTCTAAGGGTGTTAAGCTTTGAAGATGTCAATTTTGCGGAGGAACTAAAACATAATTTCTTAAGTGTCTCAAAAATTTGTGACAAAAAATATTCAACACACTTCACTAATAAAGAATGTTTAATTCTAAAGTTTGGATTTGTAACTCCTGAAGAATGGGTTTCATCAAGAACTCCAAGAGATAAAGACACGTATCTAATTGATGTGAGTGGCTCACATTCATTATTAACTATTTCATGTTTTTTGTCCAAAGCCTCAGAAAGTGATTCGATGTTATGGCATCTTCATCTTGGCCATGTCAACATTAAAACTATAAACAAGTTGGTCAGAGGAAATCATGTTGTAGCTCTTCCATTGATAGAATTTCAATTAGCTAGACATTGTTTGTCATGTTTAAAAGGGAAATGTCATAAACTTCCTCATAAACCAGTTGCTCATACAAAAATTGACTCCATTCTTCAATTGTTACACATGGATTTAATTGGTCTGATTACTCTTTTTAGTTTTGGATGTCGTGCATATTGTTTCATCAATACTAATGATTTCTCTAGATTTACATGGATTTTCGTATTAGAAAACAAATATGTGACACCTTATTTGTTGATAAAATTAATGACATTTGTGGAGAATCAAACTGACAAGACAATCAAACACATTCGAAGTGATAATGGAACAAAATTCTGTAATCATATCTTGAATGAATTTAGTGATTCAAAAGGGATAGCTAGATAATTCAATATTGTAGGAACTCAACAAGAAAATGGAGTTCTTAACAGAGAAAATAGAGCCTTAATTGGGGCTGCTACAAAATTGTTATCGGCAGCCAAATTACCTTCATTCTTTTGGGCTGAAGCTTTTAACACTACATGTTATGTTCAGAATCATGTCTTAGAAAATAAAAAAGAAAATATGAATCCTTATGAAATATTTTCCAAACATAAACCCAAAGTCAAATATTTTAAAACTTTTGGATGTTGTTGTACCTTGTTAAACACATCTGATTCAAAATCAAAATTTAATGAAAAAGTTGATGAATGTTATTTTGTTGGATATTTAGCATACAGGGTTTATAATAAAAGATCAAAACAAATTATTAAATCGTTTAATATTGATTGGCAAGAATCTAACAAAACAGATGCAGGTTCTTCCTCTTCATGGGTTTAAGATTATGCTTGATTATTTGAAATATTTAATTGATCATCAGAAGTTTCTACAGCAAATCTACCCTTGCTGTCTTCTATTCAAGATATTTTTTAATGATGATATTGGATTCATATCTCCTCAAGTTAAAGAAATATATTTAGAACTAAATTCTTCTTCAAATAATTAAATTGCTCCATTGTTTTCTTAATCTTTGTCTCACTCTAAGCCAATTGATGAGCAAGCTCCATAAGATTTGGATTAGAGTTCTTCTTCTACTTTCATTGAACCAATTGATACTATTCAAGTTCCATTTAAATAAAGCAATTAGTGGTGGAGTTCAATTTTGAAGCAAGTCTAGGGCAATATATACATGTTTGTTACATGTTTTATTTCTTAAGTAGTTACAAAGAATGTTGAGATGACATTAAAAGAAAACAATTGGGTCGAGGTGATGCAAAACCAACTGACGTAGTTAAAGAAACCGAATGTTTGGAATCTGTGTGAACTTCCAAAAGGAAAGTTACCGATTTGAGCAAATGGCTATTCAAGAATAAAACATTTGAAAAATATGTAATTCGCAACAAGGCCAGACATGTTGACATAGATTTTATCAAATTGAATGACTTGATTATGAAGAAGTATATGCTATAGTTGCAAGACGAGAAGCAATACAAATTTTCCTGGCTTATGCTTCATAAAACATCACTATTTATCAAATGGATGTTAAAACTGCATTTTTGTATGGTGAAATGAAGACGAAACATATTTTTGTCAGCCACCGGGTTTCAAATTCTAGATCATCTTGAATATGTTTACAAGTTGAACAAAGCACTTTATATGCTACACTAATCGAACATTTGCTTGCAAATGGTTATACAAGAGGTGTTATTCATCAAACTTATCCTTATTCAAGTTTACACCAATGATATTAATTTTGGATCTACAAATGACGATTTTTGGAAGGGTTTTGAAGTTTTGATGAAGAAGAAATTTGATATGAGTTCTCTTGGAGAAATGTCATTTTTCTTTGGAATTCAATTTAAACAAGATGATACAAGGATATTAAACCATCAAAAATAGTATGTTCATAGTATCCTCGACAAATACAATTTTGAAGACTCCAAGATTGCTCTAAATCCTAAGTCTTCTCATCCTACTTTAACTCCAGATCTCACGGGAGAAGATGTTGATGAACAGATGTACAAATCAAAGATTGGATCTCTGATGTATCTTATTGTGAGCAGACCGAAAATCATGTTTCCAATTTGTTAATGTGCATGTTATAAAATTAATCCAAAAGAATTAAACATGAAAGTAGTCAAACGGATTTTTAAATATCTCAAAGGTTAACCAACACTTGGATTGTGGTATCCTAACAACTCCGACTTCAATTATATGCTTTCACTAACAGTGATTATGCAGGATGTAACTTGGATAGGAAGTCAACCACTGATGGATGTCAATTTCTAAGTAATAGGTTAATTTCATGGCCGTGCAAAAAGAAGCAGACAATATCCACATCCACTGTAGAAGTTGAACATACAGCTGCTTTAAATTGTTGTTTACAGATTGTTTGGATACAACTAAACTTCTTGATTTTGGTCTTAACATATTCAACACCAAAATTTTGTGCGATAACACTGCAGTCCTTAACATTGTGAAAAATCTACTACAACATTCAAAGACAAAACACATCAACATACAAATGCATTTTATTAGTAATTTTTTTGAACAGAAACTTATTCATTTGGAATCTATTTCTTCAGATGACAACATCGCTTATTTTTTTCTAAGGCGTCTCATCATTACATATTTGACTTTTTAAGTCCAATGTTTTGAAATTATAAACTTTGGTTAACTTATAAATGTTTAAAAGTTTTTGAGAAAATTAAATTTTCAAGTTTATATTGGAAATGATAGAACATTTCTTGATGTGATTCATTACATCAGAAGGTATACAAGAGAATGACTTGTATTATATTTGATATGTTGATAGGCTTGATGATTAAGAATGAAAAGTACTATGTATTGTGATACACTAAAAGCAAACAACCATGACTGAAGTGGGTAACACATTAAGGTTTTCTGAATACACTATATTCATGTTAAAACGGACTGGGAGTTACAATCTAGTCATACTCAAGCCTGTTACTTTCTAGCTCAACTCATTTTATCTCTCTCTCTCTCTCTCTCTCTCTCTCTATATATATATATATATATATATGAAAGTATCAAAATACAAAATTGATGGGTTTGATGGACCAAAATCAAAGTTGTTTAATCATTTTAAATATGAAAACGCAGTGGATAAAAGGCCTAACAATATGATCATAATCTGAAAAATTAAGTTTCTTTACTTTGTAATAACAAACCCAAGAGCAAAGGATCATACATATGTGTTTGAACAAGCTATCAACAAGATATAACAACCAAAATAGAACAAGGAAACTACCTTTCAAAGCTGTTGAAAATCGACTATGAAATACCTTCAAAAGTAGCTGCTGAAAAACGGGATTTAGGTGAAGATAATGATGTTCTTGAACAGCCAAAACACCAAGAGAAGGTATCCTCAAGCTAGCATACCCACAAGCATCAAGCAAGGCACCTTATTGCTAGGATTTGACACCAAAATCGCAAGAAAAGGAGCTGCAGACAAGTTTCAG
>BJCM01233264.1:0-22191 GCA_018326385.1 Flaveria bidentis
TGTTTCTTTGTTTTGGTGGATATGGCAACTTTGATTCTTCAAGAACTTTTGGAATGATTGTTTCAAGAGAAACATTATTACCAATGTTTAGTAGATCATCATCATGTTCATCAGTATCATCCAAGTCATCACACTCATCAAAGTCATATTCTGAGTCATTTTGTTTAATATTTTCTTATTTGGAAGACTTAGTTTCATTCACCCTAGTTTCATTGTGATTAACTTATTGATTAGAGTTTGTTTCAAACTTGGTGCAAGGCACAAAATGATTTGACAAGTTATTTGTCATTAATTCAGGTAAAGGTGAGAAATTATTGTTGATAGGAGGTGTAACAACATTATATCCCAACCCATACCTGTTTTTGATTCAATATGAGAATTTAATAATTTCTCATATTGCTGAGATGAAAGTTGAAACTTCTGAAGTTTCACTTCAGTTGATGCATGATCAGCCATGGATTTGGTTAAGGAAGTGGTCAGATGCTCAACTTGGGCTTTTAGACTGTAATTTTCTAAAACAAGTTTATCTAAATCATTTTGTAAAGATTTAATTTTGAATTGATATAATTTATGTTCTTTTTCATGGGATTCTTTCAAAATTATTGTTTCTTTAACTTTATCATCCAGTTATTGAGCATGGACTCTATATCTTTCGACTTCCTCAACACAGTTTGATTAACATAACCTATCTCTTACTTCTCTAGGCATGGGTGGAACTTTGTTTTTCATGTGTTCCATTAAAGCTTCATTTTCTTCCAAGACTTCCTTCTCATACATACTCCAGTCATAGGTTCCATCTTGAAGAATGATCAGCCCAGTTTCATTAGAGTTACTTGTTCCTGCTGATGTATTTGTGGTTGGTGGGGGTAAGTTGGTCGGTTGTAGTTGTCTGAAAGATCTTTGAGATGATAATGGTTGGTGAGATTGATGTTGTTGTTGTTGTGGCAAGTCAGGATTTGATTGTTGATTACATTTTCTAGAGAAATATCCATAGAAATTGCACTTGAAACATCATACCTTTGACTTATCCACACCAATCTTTGATGATTTTCTTGCTACAGTAAAGTTTTATTTCTTCTAAGATATTGTTTGGCTCTATAAGTTATTATTGCCATTTGTCATTATAGATCCATCTCCTCTACTACATCTGGATGTAGTTCTTCCAAGTCTTGATGGAAAATGTTGGCAGATATTAAGGAGCTTCCTTGGTAAGCTTGAAAACATGAACTGAAGGTTATAAAGGCTACATTTTGTTCTTCAGAGTCAAGAACAACAGTGATGGGTTTAGTTTGGTTGATATTTGATGATGAATTTGTTGTAGATGTTTCTCTTCTATCATCAGATCTTCTTTTTTCTTTTCCTGACTTACTTTGAGAAGATTTTTTTGAAGGTTTTGAAGCATAGAAACTTACTTCCACTTCATCTTCACTCGAAGTACAAGAGTTGTCACTATCATTGTTAGTAATAAAGGCACTTCCAGCATTTTTTGTTTCTTTTAAATGATAGGGTGAGACATGTGTTCTCACACTCTTTTTTCTTGATTTTTCATCCATTTCAAGAGCTTAACTTTAGCTACCAATGTATCTAAACCAGTTGCTTTGAGGTCAATGGTGTTCTTGAACATGGACAGTGTTTGCTTCCAACTTTCTTGCAAAGTATGGAGCATCTTTTTATTTAATTCCTCATTTGTATATTTCAACTCCAAGATATTTATCTCTGTTAAAAGTGCATAAATCTATGGAGTTGTTGAGGTCCTGATTCATTCTCAATATGATGAAAGGTCTCATATTGTGAACGAAAGGTGTCTCTCCTAATGCTTCTAATCTCATCACTCCCTTCATAGAGTGTATGAAGAATTTTCCACAAGGAGTTTGTTGTTTTATAATTTTCACATCTAATTAATATTTCTTCAGGTAAAGCCATACTAAGCAAGTTGTATGCTTTAATATCAACTTTCACCTTCTTAATATCATCGATTGACAGATCCTTTGTACTTATGGGTTGATTGTTGCCATTGTAATCCGGCCGAAGAGTGGGTGGAATATAAGGACCTTCAGTTATTGAATCCCATAAGTTAGAGTCTTTATAATTCACATGATTCCTAAACTTTATTTTCCAGTACTTAAATTCTGCTTTAGTTTCCCACTTTGGAGGTTGGTATGATGATCCACCAAAGTTACTCATATTTATTAAAAGTCTAAGATTTTAAATATTACGGAGTACTGTTTGAGTAATGAAATAATTAGTGAAAAAACTTAACAAAAATTAAATAATTGAGGTCATGAATCAGTCAATCCTTTTAATGATAATTAAATTATCAAATCAAGGATTTTGTTAATGTATTTGTTTAAATAATCTTGAATAGTTGATGAATGTCAATCAATAACCCAGATCTCCTATTCAATTGATTTGAATATTGATCTAAGTTAATCGAGCAATGGAACAATACTCGTTGAAAGACAATTCACTGTTTTTAGTGTTCACACAAAAACGTTTTGCTTAAAAAAACAATAGATCTAATAATCGAAACTGACAAATCTAGTTAAAAAAAACAAGCAAACAATTAAACTCTTTTAACACTATTAGATCAATCGATCTAAATCAATGAGCACTTGGCTCTAATACCACCTGTGAATCCATGGATCCCAATAAGAAATTATCAGTGTTAAAGGAAATCAAGTTAATATTTGCAGAATCAACATTAACCTTGTTTAATTGTTTGATTAATGAATAATGATTATGACGAACACAATAATACAGACATAATTAATAATCAAATAGGATTTGATTAAAATGAATTAAAATTGTTCAATGATTACAAATGAGTAATCAATGAATGACATAAACAATAAATGCTTTGGTCGTGTTGTCGTCAACTCTTCTATTTTTGATGTGAAACCTAGGATCCATATTTATATGCATATGTGTATCAGTTAAGGAAACACCAGATCTCTTGGGATTTGCACAACTGTTTTGTTGATGTGTTGACTTGTATCACTTGTATTATTAAAATACAACTGTTTGGACTCTACAGCTACATAGACTTCCGTAGATGTTTGTTTTTCCAAAGGTACTTTGTTCTTCGGAAGCTTTCTTGTTCTTCCGAAGATACTTTGTTCTTCCGAAGCTATCTTGTTCTTCAGGAGGGATCTTCACTTCAACTTCAGAGCTGGTTGTTCATCCACAGAGGATCTCCGGATGTACTTTACTTGTAAAAAACATATCTACGGAAAAACAAAATGTTCATCCTTAGATGTTTCTTACACTTGGTCAATTTTAGTAATTCTCTAATTATAATGGTTGTACATGCACTCATACACAAATCAACACACATATGGGTTAACCTATATGCATAATGCAAACATCAAAATGATGAATTATAATAATTCATTACAAGTATTGATTAAAGTTCAAAGCTTATACAAAATGATCTAGATCTATTGTTCCTAGAGCTAACAAAAACTCCTTGACCTGCTTCATTACATCAAAGGTCATAACCAACTGATAAGCCTTCCCTCGAATTGGCTTGGGTCTTTCCTTTCGGAGGGCATCTGCCACCACATTAGCCTTGCCCGCATGTTAATGGATCTCGCAATCATAATCCTTTATGAGCTCTAACCATCTCCTTTGCCTCATGTTTAGATCCTTCTGCTCAAAGAAGTACTTCAAACCTTTGGTGGTCAATGAAGATTGGGCACTTCGTTCCGTATAAGTAGTGCCTCCAAATCTTTAGTGCAAAGACCATAGCCGCTAGCTCCATGCCATGAGTAGGATAATTAACCTCATGAACTTTCCATTGCCGGGATGCGTAGGCTATAACTTTTCCTCGCTGCATCAACACGCAAGCTAACCCCAAATATGAAGCATCCAAATAGACTACCAATTACTCACTTCCTTCGAGTAACGAGAAAGCTTGCATCAGCCTCGCCTTTAACTCCTAAAAATCAATCTCTTGATCTTGACCCAACACACACTTCACACTTTTCAGGTCAGCTTAGTCAACAGAGAAGCTATCTTAGAGAAGTCTTGAATGAATCTCCTACAATATCCCACCAACCCTAAGAAACTACAAATCTCGGATGACGTCTTCGGAGACTTCGATTGCATCACCGCTTCTACTTTTGCCGGGTCCACCATGATCCCCTCGGGATTCACTGCATAACCCAAGAACTGAACTTCGCGTAACCAAACCGCGCATTTGGTGAACTTGGCAACACCTTCTCCCTTCTCAGCATTTCCAACACCTCTCGAATGTGACCGGCATGCTCTTCCTCACTCTTCGAATAGATTAGGATATCATTGATGAACAAAATAACTGATTTATCTAACAACAGCTGACACACATGATTCATCAAGTCTATAAAAGCAGCTGATATGTTAGTTAAACCAAAAGTCATAACGAAAAAATTGCAGTGTCCATAACGCGTACGAAAAGTTGTTTTAGGAATATATTGTTCTTTCACCTTGAGCTGATGGTAACTAGATCGAAGGTCTATCCTTCAGAACCAACTGGCACCTTGGAGCTAATCAAATAAGTCATCAATCCTTGGTAACAAGTACTGATTCTTCACCATCAACTTATTCATCTCACGATAGTCAATACATATCCTCATACTACCGTCCTTCTTAACAAATAATACCAGAGCACCCCAAGGAGAGATATTCGGTCTAATGAACTCTTTATCGAGTAACTCTTGAAGTTGCCCCATCAGTTCCTTCATCACGGTCGAGCCAACCGATACAGTGCCTTGGCAATAGGTTGGGCACATGGTATCAAGTCAATTTGGAACTCAATCTTGAGGTCCAATTGCAGACCTGGTAATTCTTCTGGAAACACGACCAGAAAGTCACACACAACAGGTACATCAGACGATTGTGGTGTTGACGTATCCATATCCTTTACGTAGGCCAAGTAGGCACTACATCCACGCCACATGCACTTTCCCGCCACCGCCATTGAAACCTTCAAAATTGTAGTGACTCAATCACCGTAAACCGTCACCGAACTCCCATTAGGCACTGTCAATCGAATCATCTTCTTACGATATATGATATTCGCCTCATAGTCCGCCAACCAATCCATTACTAAAACTACATCAAACCCCCTAAGGTCATCACGAACGGTCTAATAGGAAACTTATGACCTTCTAGTTCTACATCACAACCTTTATCTGGTCAACAATCCTGGTAGACTTACCTATGGCAGTTTCTACATCGAAGGGCTCATCAATACTTCTACTAGTAATAAGCAACTTAACACAGAAGACAGTAGATATAAAACTCTTACTAGCACTAAATTCAAATAACACAAAAACAAGAGTTTAGTTTAATAGAAACATACCTGACACAACATCGGGGTCTGTCCTAGCCTCCACCTCAGTCATCGTGAATGCCCTGGCGCTCGCCCTCTACACCTTGGTCCCAATCTTCTTCCATACCCTGGAACTCTCTGCCCTTAGCTTCTTGCAATCCCTACTCAGATGGGCATTTTCTCCACAATTATAACACCTTATAACCCCACAATCTCTCACCATATGGCCAGGCTTCCCACATTTGAAGCAAATGTTTGATCCCATTTGCATTCTCCCGAATGCTCCTTCCCGTATTTACGACAACTCTTTGACACCACCGCTTTTCCCGTTCCAGTTCTGGTCACCACCACCTTTCTTGCTCACCTCAGCTGCCACCACCTTCCTTTCATCATATAGCCTCCCAGCCTGATTAACCACTAACCTAAACGTACTCGGCTGGGCAACAATCATGTGCCTACGGATATCTGCCAACATGGCCTGAATGTATCTCTTGATATTCTGTGACAAGGACATTACCCGATCTGGCACTAGTCGTGCCATCTCGTTGACCTTGGTTGTGTACTCTTGGTCTGTCATGGTTCCCGCCTCTAGCTGCAAGAACTCCCTCTCCATCTTGTCTAACTCTCGATGAGGACACAATTCCTCGATCACCAATTTCTTCAACTCTGGCCACCTCATTCTTCCAATTGCCCTACTACCATCGGCTTGGCCGATATTGTCCCACAGAGCCAAGTCCAGAAATGAATGAGTGGCAAACTTCACCTTCTGATCCTCCTGACACTCGCTGATATCAAGAACAGCTTCCATCTCTCTCACCCACCGATGAGCAGCATCAGTAGTGCCATTGCCATAAAAAGTTAAGGGGATTGAATCTTTGAAATTCCCCGTAGTTATAGCCTCATGTTGCCTCAGGCACAGGCTCTTCTTCATCTTCCTCATCAATGGAGACAACCGTCTCGGTCTCCGGTCACACACTTTCTCCTGAGGACCTATTCCTTTCCTTCCTTTCTCCTTCTTTTACAGCCTTTATCACTTCGGTCACCACAGATGGTAAGATCATCAGCATGTCCTGATGAACCTCCTCTACAACAGCCTCTTTCAACGAGGTCCTTAAGTTAGCACTCTCGTCACTACCCTTCGGATGAGGGGTCTCGAGCTTTTCATGAGCCACCTCTTCAGCTCTAGGCCTTCCTCTCGTGACCCGTGGTCCAGCACCACGTCCACCTTGTCCTCCATGACCTCCACCACGCAAAGCCTTAGAAAATCTACCACCCTCCATTCTCAAACCCGCTATAAAATTCAAACACCAACACTGTCATTCAAGGTAATAGCTTAGTTTATGTTAAGTGTATTAAGTCCCTAATTATAATAGCCAGTTGTGATTAGCCACTTACTTTAGTCTTCATACCCCAAGCATTTTCTATCCTGACTATATCAGTATCTAAATCTACAAGGAAGTTCATAACCACATAACACGCACATATAATACCGGTTAACATTAAGAAAATACCTGATAGCACGTAGCTACTGAACAAGCATCCCTTCCCTTTTGTCCCATTCTTCAGTTTAAGTTTAGGTTTCTTTTGAAAATATTTACCCGTTTCAATTAAACTTTGGCTTTGGTAGCAACTTGTAAGGATTCATTCCCGGGACGCTCACAGATGGTCCTTCATTGAACATAAAATATAAAAAATATATAAGTTTACTAAAACAACGTAGCAGAACAATTTAAATCATTTCATTCATTGCATTTGCTAAATAATACAACATTCATAATCGTTACAAAATATCATTTGTTTGCATTGTAATGCAAAAAAGTCATAATTTAAATAAATTAATGCCATCCAAAAAAGTAGCTAACCCCATATCATGCTCAGCATCATTTACCCGCCAACTGGAAACACATAAAAGTCTACGTTGTTGGTGAGTTCTAGTTTTACAAAAACATTTTTTACCTTTCATGCATTAAAACATTTCCTTTCTTTCACACATTATCACACATCATACGTACAACAAGGTAATATTTATTATCTTCCTTCATTGTTCGTTTCGTACATATCGCACGTTTCGTACTTATCACACGTTTCGTACTTATCGCATGTTCCATACTTATCGCACTTTCCGTACATTTGTTATCTTTCACTTCTATCTAGATCTTTTTGTATGCTTAGCCCCCCTCTTTGGGCACAAAGCCATATCATCTAGAGTTAAGTGACCAGGATCCTATATCGCACATATCACACGTATGGAGTAGTCACATAGACTAACTCCCCTTGTGTGTGAACCTTTAATGGTTAGTAAAGATTGCATGCTGTAAACACACATTTGAGCTAATAACTCTCAATGAGTTATGAACCTCCTTTCATTTTCTTGCAAAAATTTTCATTCGTTCATTCATTATGTTCCACTTTCATTATCTTAAATGTTTCGCTTCGTTAAGATAATACTTTACGTTCATTAACATAATCACACCACGTAAAGTCACGTCATAATACGTAATAAGGAACATATGGAAACATATCATACATAAGCATAACATCATGACACATCATCATACATGCCACGTAACAAACCATCCATCATCATAAAGTCAACTTTCTTCGCCCGCGGGAACCTCCCAAGTCAAAGTCTAACACATCACCTTTTTTTCCCCAAAATTTAGAAAAATATTCTAAGTCTTAGGCACATGGGCTTTATGCAAACGCATGGCCTTCTGAGTGCGTGGGAACACTTAGGTGCATGGGAAAGGTTCTAGGCGTATGAGCAGTATGCAGGCATATGAGTGCTTAGGCGCATGGGAAATTTAGGCGCATGGAGACTTAGACAAATTTAAGCCTATTCTAGGCACATGAATACTATTTGGGCGCATGGGGTTTTGGGTGCATGGGGAACACTTAGGTAATTTCAACCGTTGGGCGCATGGGACAATCCAGGCGCATGGGCAACCAACTCAGACTAACAACCTAATAATTAGCCCCAACATCATCAATTCATCATGTTCTAAACTTATTTCTTACATTCTAAGCAACAAAACATGAACATAACAAAATCATAACATCATAGTTCACCCAAATCATGCCCCACCCACATTCACACATACACATTGATATGGGTATCACAACCCACTTAGACAAAAACATTCATACATGCATTTCCAGTCCAAAATCAGTTAAAACATGTAAAAGGGGTTCTGGAACTCACCTTATGCAACTTTCACGTAGACTCTTCACACTCGAATGCAAATTGGGTTCAATCACCTAGAAACCCACCAAACACACACACACACACCCAAACACACAATCACACATAAGCATACAACCAAGGCATAGGCCAACCAAGAACATTTAAAAACACCAAATTCTTATCATGAATTCGAATTCTTGTTGTTCTTCTTCAAACCCAAAAGCTTTTCTCTAATTTCTCTATCTAAAATCCGAATGAAAAATAATGTGCAAAATATGTGGTGGTCATGCCTACTTTTGTACCAACTTTTATAGTTTTTGTCCCTTTTTCACACATTTAGCCCCTCAACTCGGGTTAAAATATGTTTTTTCCTGTTTCTACACTTTTATTCTTTCTTTCTCATCTTTAAAAATATCCATGTGTTTCAACGAGACAAGTAGCTGTCCCGTGCGACCCTCAACAACAATCACCTACCAACTGGAAAATACATAAAAATTCAACATTGCTAAGTGAGTTCTATTTTTATAAAATATATACAATACTTTACTTTCGCGTAAAATTGATCTTTACTTTCATTCGCGATCATGCCTCATACATACAAAATGATAATATTATTATTATTATCTTTCATCATCATTTGTTCTCATTCATCATCTTCCTTACCATACATTTTGTACATTCGTCATTATCTTTCACTTTACATCTGGACCAATGCCATGTGCTATACCCCGAACATTATGAACAAATCTGTTTACTAGGACTGACGTCTATAAATAGACCCCGAACATTATGCATGAAGCTGACTCAGTACCTGGGGCTAACAACAAGGGTCCCAAACATATGGTCAATCACAAGGATTAGACCCTAGTGTGCATCCTTCCGGGGTAGCTAACCCGCACACAATTGAGCTAACACCCTTCATTAGGTGTGAACCTCCTTACATTGCTTGCAAGACTTTCACTCGTTCATTCTTACTTTCATTCATTCTTCCTTATGTTCCACTTTCATCATCATTAATTTCTGATTTCATTACTTAATACTTTACATTCTTTGATAATAACATACCACACAAAGCCACATAAATATACGTAATAAGGAACATAAAGAAACTAAGCATAAACATACATAACATAATCATGTATCATAGCATCATACATCATCATACAACACCATATAATCATCATACATCATCCCCAGGAACATCCCAAGTCAAAGCCTAAATCTTCCTTTTTCCCAAAATTCCAGAAAATTTTCTAAGGCATTAGGCGCATAGTCACTATGCAGGCGCATGGCCACTATGTGGACACAAGGCCTTCTAGGTGCATGGGAACACTTAGTTGCATGGGAAACTGTTGAATCTAGAAAGGCTGGTGCAACCAAAACCAAACACTTATGACTATTTTGGTACAAATAATAAAGGACTTCCGAAGCTAAGAGTAGAACTTCCGAAGATAAATGGAGTTCTTCCGAAGTTAAGTGCAAGATCAACTTCCGAAGGAAAACTCCAACTTCCAAAGATAAAGCCTCTGCTCTTCCGAAGCTTCAACACTTAGAAGAAATGAAGACTACAACTTCCGAAGTATGAAGTCCCAAGGAAGCCTCGGAAGAAGTGTCTACTTCCAATGTATAAGTGGCTTCAGTTAACCTTCGAAAATAGCTACTATGAACCAGTGGACTATGTATGGAGACTTTCACACTCTGTTGCAGACCTCTAATATACTACATGACATTTTCTGTAAAACCCATGTAGTTGATCATACTTTATTACACTATTCACCTATATCAGTTAGTACAGTTGTTAACTTTAGTTGGTGACAAAAGGTAAGTCATGGACATGTCATGACTACAATATCTTAGATAATACTTTATCTAAGATACCTTAACTTTAGCCTTGTAGTATTTGCTTTAGTATAATGTTTGCAGCTGGTATCAAAGTATATTCGGCAGTAGGTAATAGTATATAGTTTCTCATTGTAACTCACGTAATATGCTTGTAAGAGTCTTGTAATACTTTGAGTTGAGAAATAATATATACAAGTATCTTGAAAAACTATTCTCTTGTGTTTGCTTTGATTTACTTAGTATATTATTATCAACTCTTAGATGGATTCTGCTTCATTACAAACCCGAGTATTAATTACTGAGTTTGAGTGAAAATACTTGCGTTCAGTACAAAAATCGATCCTAAAATTGCTATCAGAGCTTTTTAGGCTCTTGATTGTGTGATCTTACCATCCTAATCAACCTTTTTTTCTCTCACTTAGTCACTACACTCAAAATTACTCTTGACCATAAATCTGAATTTGAAATAGGGATGATGACTAAGCACCTATCATCACCCTAGAAAACTTCAAACAATGGAGTAGACGTATTGAAGGGTTCATCAGATATCAAGACAACCGAATGTGGAAATCAATTGCCAATGGTCCCTACAAGCCAAAGGTTACATCACGTGTTGGAGGTGGGGCAATGATAGAGAAAACAATAGAAGATTACTCTGAAGAAGACCACAAACGAATTGATATTGATGGCAAGGCCATGACTATTCTGATGACTTCTATACCTAACTCCATCATGGTGGGGTTTGAGCATTGCCAGTTAGCTAAAGAACTATTGGATGCCTTAACCAACATGTACACAAAATCCAATGACTCAAAGAAAGATTCATTGAAGTAACAGTTTGAGAACTTTACTCACATTGCTGGAGAGACCCTAAGCCAACAATACTTCACATACATGGATCTTATCTCCTCCCTTTAGTCTATGGGAGTAACTTCTAAATTGACGGATCTCTAAAAGAAATTCATGAGTGAATTTCCAAATGAGTGGACGTTCTACTGTATCTCTATCAGGAGGACAAAAAATTGAACTTCCTCTCCATGACTAAACTATACGGCATTCTAGATGGATACTGTGTAGAGATGGAAAACAAGAGTGGCCGCAAAGTGAGCAGACCTTCAAGCCTTCCTTCTTGCAAAAAATTTGAACTTCCTCTCCATGACTGAACTATACGGCTCAAGAGCCCCATAACCTGAGCAGTACCTGACACATCCTTAGTAGCCATTATGTTCTTCTAGGCCTTACATTGCATTTCCTAATACTCCAATGTCTCAACAGGCTCAGTCAAGTCCTTTTCAAGACAACTATGCTTTTGTCTCAACAAGTGGACACTATGGTGATTTTCAGTTTTGCTTTGAAGATCAGGAGTGTTTCAGCACAGATGATGTGGAATACGTGGACATAGTCCAAAATTTTGCTCTATTAACCTATAGGGCGAAGAAGTTATTCAAAAGAACTAGAAGGTAGTTCCCTCAAAACCCAACTAACAGCAAGTTTGGGTTCGACAAAGCAAAGGACAAATGTTACAACAATAACCAGCTGGGCCATTTTACTAGGGAATGCAAAGCTCCCAAATCAAATCTGGGATCTACTGATGCCTCCACACGTCCAACAACACCTAAAGTAGCTGGAAAGTCAACTGAGACAGTTGTTGTGGCTCAAGAAATTGATTGGAGCTTTATGGTACAAGATGTCACCCCTGCTCAAGCACTCATGGTAGAATAGACAACTCAAAGGTATATGAACATCTCTATACTCTAGCCTTTATTGGTATGGTTAAAATGTACGAGGACTACAATATGGAAATTAAATCTGACATTGAGTCCTTGAATATCCTGAAAGCTGATTTTAATAGGGCTGAATCTGACTATCAAAATAAAATTGAGTTAGAAAAATAGTATCCTATTTAAAATATGAGCACAAAAATTATAGTACTCAAATCAAGGATTTAATATCCAAATTGACTAAGGCTCAAGCCAAGGTAGTAATAGTTGAGGCTCAAGCTAGGAAGCATGCTATTTCTGAGCAAAACTTCCAAGCCATTCTTGTGTCATCCTCTCAGTCAAAACTATGTTACCAAAACAAAAGGGGTTTGGAAACCAATGAAATTGCTCCACCACACTATTATGATTCTATTAGACAACCAAAGTGTGGTACTGAAGAGCAAGAGGTTCCATCTGCTGACCCACCTTCTCATGAGTCAAAGAGTGATGCAACAATGTAGACCATCACAGGGAAGAAGCTGGTAATTTTACCCACACCTACCGGTGATGATCAACCCCTGACCACCAAAGCCAGAAGAAGCTGAGTTAATGCAGCCAAAAAAACTGCCAAGAAAGTGGTCGAGTCCAAGCTAAAGATAGACCCTAAGCAAAAGGGTGTGTTCATTTCAGCCCGATTCCAAGTGGTAGGAAACTCTAATTCATGAAAGGAGTGTAGTACCAATAACCCTGACCTACAAAAGGATTAGATGTTAAAGGGAAAGATTGTATATGAAGAAAAGAAGAACAAGAAAACGCAATCCTCAAGTTCCCAAAAAATTAACATTGCATGCATAATGTGTGGTTTACATAACCACATGGCCAAAGATTGTTACTACAATCCTCCAAGCACACATTATGCAAATAATGTTAAAAGATAAGGAGTCAAGGAAGGTTTCACATTTGGACCCTATCATATGGTTCAAGTGTTAAAAAAAGAAAACTTATCAAGAAACTTGCTTCGAAAGAGTTAAATAAGGTTGAAAGAAACTCATTCTTTCGAAAGGGAAATTGCTTCGGAAGACAAATTCAAGAAAACTCAAAAAAACAAAAGAGTTCCTTTGAGACCTTCCTAGAAAAAGACTGCTTCAAAAGAAAAGGTGGTGAATGTCTCCTCTGAAAAGAAAGAAGCTTCGGAAGAATGCCAAGCCTATAAGCTTCATCAAGCTTGTCTTCTATGATCAACCAAGGGATGGAATGGAAGATCAAGGAAGATGTTGCAGCCCCAACCTATTCTTCAAAGACATCCATTGAACCCCCATGCATAAACTTTGGTTCTTCATATGATCAAATGTGCAAAGACTTTGAGAACATTATGAAGAAAAAGTTTGAAATGAGTTCCATGGAAAAATGGACTTTTTCCTTGGAATTCAACTGAAGTAGATGAAGGAAGGGTTCTTCATATATCAATCGAAGTATGTCAATGACATTTTAGATGAAAGATTGTAAGTCGGCCAAGACACCTATACCCAGAAACCATAATCTCTGTCATGACTCTAAGGGGGAGGATACTGACCAACATCAGTATAGGGAAATTATCAGTTCTTTGAGGTATCTCATAGCAAGTAGAGTTGATATTATGTTTGCAACTCGTATCTGTGCAAGATATCAGGTTGCTCTAGAGGTGTCTCACCTAGTTGCTACCATGAGTGTCCTCAGATACCTCAAATGAGCACCTAAACTAGGTCTCTGATATCCAAAGAACAACAATTTCAATCTCTATGGCTATTCAGATAGTGAGTATGGTGGTTGCAATATTACCAAGAAATCCACATCAGAAGGATATAAATTTCTTGGTGGAAGGATTATCTCATAGCAATGCAAGAAACAGTCCTACGTTTAAACATCTATTGCTAAAGTTGAATACATTGTTGCTACCAGTTGTTGTACTCAACTACTATGGATTCAGAACTAGATGATAGACTATGTATTCAAATTCATGAGTATTCCTATCCATATTGACAACAACAGTGCTATCTCCATAACTAAAAATCTAGTAAAGCATTCCAAGACAATGCACATTGATATCAGGTATCATTTCCTTAGAGATATTCATGAGAAAAGTCTAATTAAACTAATCAAAGTTGACTGAAATGAACAATATGTTGATTTGTTCACCAAGGCATTTGATGAACAAAGATTTTAACTATCTTATTACAGTTATTGGGATGATAAACATTGATTAGTCTATCTCATTTGAATGTCTTTTGTCAAAACAATCTAAGCCCTATTACAAAAGGTCCTTTCAAAATTCTTCTCAGTATAAATTCCTCTGAAGAGGAATTAGCCCTCGGAAGATCTCATATATATCTTCCGATGAAAAATTCCTCCAAGGAAAATTTTCTTCTCGGAAGAGTTTTAGTCTCGGAAGAAGCGCTTGTTTGCATATCAGATCTACTTTCTAAGCATATAAAACTCTCCTTTTGGAAAAGATATTTTACTCTTGAAAGTAAGAAGTTTACATTCGGAAGTAAAATTGGCTTTGGAAGAAGATTACCTTCGGAAACCTTTTATACTCGGAAGAAGACCTTACTGTGTAACGGAAATCTTTAGGCCTCGCACAGTAAAAAGCAGATTTTATTAATGATGTCGTAATCTTTTAAATGGTTTTTAATTTTACCACCCCTACCACTCTTATCCCAAACCATCTTTTCACCTTATCCAACCCCCAAAACCGCCATTTCATCCATTCAAATAATCTTGACTCTTCATATTATTATTTACCAAATTTACTGCCCAAGAGCTTCCTTCACCTTCAATTCACCAAAATTCAAACTCTTTTTTCTGCAACCTTTTTCCCACAATGACACTAAACCCTCAGCATAACCAAGTCGCACTGCTTGATTCATCCAAGGATGTTGACTTCTCAGATATCATCTCTTTTCTAACCTAATCTACCTATTACACCACTCTGACTGTTAACCCCACCATTTACTCAAATCATATGGAGCAACGCTCAGATTGAAACCCTAAATGGGGTTAGGGTAATCTGGTCGAGCATTTGTGTCTAGGAGTTGATCATTACTGAACAACTCATCAGGGAGCATCTAGAGCTTCACGATAAAGGTGCTCCTACTGAATCCCCCAAATCAGACCTAGACAACACTTATACCCAAATGGGAAATGGTGGAGATGTGAACAGATCCATTGTTTACAAGTTCAATTTCTTATTCAACTGGAAGTTTCTACTCCATGTTGTTCTCCATTGCTTGCCTAATAAGTTAGGGATGGGATCAAATCCCATATGAACTAGGATGCCTAATTCATGGGTTGGTGAAAAGCCTCCGCTTCAATTACTCAAGGTTTGTGTTGACTAACCATATGGGGAACCTCTAGAGGGAAACATTCTTCATGTATCCCAGGTTCCTTTAGCACATTATCAACTGTGAGCTGGACCAGAGTCAACTTGTCTGTGCAGCTATCCTACCAGTTCCCTAATTAGTCTGACCATCTTTAAAATCTTGAAGAGAGTGTCCACCAACTACACTAGAAGACACACTGATCTTCTTCCAGGTATGATTGAGCCAATGGCTCCTGGTGACATCCCTGTTAACCCCACAGGTGATGAACGCACACCAACAACTACCCTTACATTGCCAACCCTACCTTCTCAACCCATCAAATATACCTTCCAGAGACGACCCAAACGAACCCTTGTTCAATCTACTCTGATTGAACAAGCCCCTCCTATTCAATCCAAAAAGACTAGAGTGGGAACATAGCCCCCCACTCAGTCTGAGGTCTCACCATCCTTCAAATTTGACTTCAATAAGGAAATTGAGTCTCCTCAGTCTCAATCCTTTGAGCCCGAAACCCAAGCTAAACTCCCTCAGGGTAAGTCTTTATACTTCCCTAAGCTGCCAAAAAGGGACAGCCCTACCAATGGCTCAATGCCAATAGACATTGATCAAAGTCCCAAGTCATTAGGTTTGACTTCCATATCATTTACTAACCTTCTGATAAGAACTGCTGAGGAGATTAAGCCTCTCCATGGCAATGAAGTTGATCCCCAATACCATCTTATGGATCAACAAAGCCTAGAGGGAGCTCTTATCTCTATCCCACATCAGCAAAAACCAATTAAGGTAAGTCCCACTAATGAGGAAGGGACTCATGTAGATTCAGCAGCCACTACTGAAGGAGCCTCATTGGATCCTTAAGGCAGTGGTAACATTACTGAGTCTGAATCAACGACAACCGTGCATTTTGATGCCTCTGAAAGAGACATCATTCAGCAAGGGAAATCAGGGTGCCAAGAAACCACATCTGGTGGCGAGGATGAATATACAATGTATATTACCTCATCTCCCCCTGATTCTTCAAAGGAAGATGAGGGAAGTCTAAAACTCACCATTCAAGATCTACTTTCTAGCTGAGAAATAGATTAAGAGGTCTGTCAGGCACGTACCTATTTAGGACTCATTGACCTCTTCCTCTAGCTCATCTAGCTCCTAAGATGATGCTACCAAAAAGGGGAGAGTGTTCAAGGACAAACATATGTGGAACCATAGAGCCATGCTTTAACTTTTCTTACTTCAGTATACCTAGCTTCCAAAGCAACAATTTTTCTTGAGCCTTGTCAAATTGTCCTATAAATGGACCTAAGGATGCTCAGAGATCTCAACATGATCTTCTCCAAGTTCCTGATGTGATCTTCTTTAGATCAACCTAGCCCTAATGCAGTTATGATGTACTTTGGAGCTGAAAAACTTCAAAGGATAAATGCACCTTCTACCACTATGGAAGAAGTTGGTCAACCTAAGGCCCCCATAGAACCTGAGATTTAATTTGAAGAGGAAATAAGGACTGATGGCACAACAACTAAAACAATTGGGACAAATAGTGCATTCCCTCAGGCCTCTAAGCCAAAGTTAAAGCCTCGGAAGAACAACTCAAATCTTCTAAAACTGAGATGGAAGTTGCGAAAGGACTATTCTCCTTGTCCGAGGATCTAATCATCACAGATGCAATTCTAGAGTTGTCATCTAAGGTGAATAGTGAGGACTTTCTCAACCGACCCTAGCTCAAACAACAACACTACAATAAGCTCCAACTACTATCTCTCAGCGTGAAACTTTCATCCAAGAACCCCCAAGGTCTAGCACTTCTAAAGTGGTCAAAGGAAAGAGGAAGATGACTGAGGATGAGCTTCAAGAGGAAGCAAGGTTTAAAAAACTAAAGAAGAAAGGTAGACTCCCAACTGGGATGTTGCTAGCTGCTAGTAGCAAAGCAGTTGTTGCCAACCAGGAGGCTATCAACAATTGAAAGAGAGTGGAGATCATTGATAGACTTATCAATCTTGGAGCTTTTAGTGAAGATGTGTTCCTACTACAACTAGAGGAGTTAACTGAGCTGGAAAAGGCAACACTACTACTGATTATTATTGAACAAAGGGAAGAAGCAGCATGGCTGGCCTTAGAGGAGGAAAGTGAGAGGAAGAAAAAGGAATCTAATCTACAACTCAGGAGGGAAAGGATAACTAACCTAACCTCTAGGGGTTTTAAAAGAACTGTCTCCCGATGATAATGATACAATCTTATGGCTCTTCAACAAAGAGCAAGATCAATTGGAGAGAGAGAGAAAGAAAGTTGCAAGAGAAAAACTGAGAGAGAAGAAGAAGAAAAAAGAAGAAGCAAGACTTGTTGCTACCAAGAAGATAAGTGATAAAGCCTGGATGAAGGAATATCTCTGGACACATGGCTTCTCTGGTAGGCAGGTGGGTCCCATGTCTGTGAAGACCTTGCAACATATTGTTAGTGAAATCAATGCTGGAATATGCTCAAGAAGAAGGAAAGAGATGTACCAAAGAGTACAGGGGATAACTTTCTTATCCGCTCCATAACCACAGCCTCAACCTGAACCTATCCCTTTCCCTCTTAAAATTGAACCAACCTTTGAGCCTTTCACCCTTGAACCCACATCATCACCCTTACCCACTTCCTCACCCACTCAATCCAAACAACTACTAATCCTCAAACCAAAAACCTTACCCAAACCTAAACCTCTCCTACCAAACAACCACTCAAGTCATCCTCTCATTCATCCAAACATCTCTCCTTAAAGGAGTTTAAGGATATCAAGATGAAGCTCACCAAGTGTACAAGTTTGAGTGTTATCGCTTGTGAGGAGGAGTCTGTCAATTTGACTTTTTTATGGCTCCTTATGTTCTCTTACAAGAGATCAATTCTTTATCTGCCTAGAGGAATATTGGACCAAGCTGCAAAACTCCTTTGCCTCAACTCTAGTTCTCTAAATGTTGAAGAGAAGATGCTAAGAAGGAAAGTTGGTGACTCTGCTAGATACAAAGAAAGGTGACAAGGTGCGTAGTCAACCTCTTGTACCATGGAAGAAGATTATCCAGTGAAGGTTCGAAGACTCTTCTCATAACTTTATTATTAAAAGAGAGAATGGTGAGACAAACATGCTCAATGCCTCCTCTCTACTACACTTAAGCAGATTTGACATTGCTGAGTTAGTAGAGAAGCCATTCTCCAACCCCTCCAACTTCGAGACAGCTGCTTATATTAGGAATCATCTCAGCGGCCTTCATCTAGCCGAACTGACTGCAAGGACCAAGATTGAAGAGGAGTTGAAGTGAGAGAGGAGGAGGAAAGGAAAGGATCAACAACTAAAGGAAAATCCTTTCTTCAAATGGTTTAAGGTTCCAATCTTGAATCCAAAGTTAGATGGGAGTATGACTATAACTCCCATCAAGTAACTCTCTTCAGGGGGGCGTAACAGTGGGTTCATGCATTCAACATGACAGACTTGATCTCTTGTCCATTAATGACTTGTACAATCTTCTTAGCACAACTTCCGGGAAGAATAAAGAAATGAAAAAACATCTTCTGTCGCTGGTGCTAAAGGTTTTGAGAAGTAAGAATAAGTGAGGTTTTGGTAGCATCATCCTAGGGGGAGTATGTTGTTCTAGAAAGGCTGGTGCAACAAAAACCAAACACTTAGACTATTCTTGGTACAACTAATAAAGGAGTTCCGAAGCTAAGAGTGGAACTTCCGAAGATAAATGGAGTTCTTCTAAAGTCAAGTGCATGATCAACTTCCAAAGAAAACTCCAACTTTCGAAGACAAAGTCTCTGCTCTTTCGAAGCTTCAACAATTAGAAGAAATGAAGACCATAACATTCGAAGTATGAAGTCCCAAGGAATCCTCGGAAGAAGTATCCACTTCTGAAGTATAAATGGCTTCGGAAGAACAAGTTCTTCCGAAGCCAGTTAACATTCAGAACTAGCTACTATGAACCAGTGGACATAAGTATGGTCCTTCTCACACTCCGCTGCAGACCTCTGGTATACTGCATGGTGTTTTCGTAAAACCCATGTAGTTGACTATACTTTATTCCACTGTTCACCTTTATCGTTTAGTATAGTTGCCAACTTTAGTTGGTGACAAAAGGTTAGTTATGGGCATGTCAAGACTACATTATCTTGGATAATACTTTATCAAAGATACCTTAACTTTAGCTTTGTAGCATTTGGTTTAGTATAAGATTTTCAGCTGGTATCAAAGTATATCCGGCTGTACGTAGTAGTATATATAATTTCTCATTATAGCTCTTGTAATATACTTGTAAGAATCTTGTAATACTTTGAGTTGAGAAATAATATATATAAATATTTTGAAAAACTATTCTCTTGTGCTTACTTTGATTTACTTAGTATATTATCATCAACTTTTAGAAGGATTCTGCTTTATCACAAACCCGAGTGTTACTTAGTGAGTTTGAGTGAGAATACTTGTATTAAGTACAAAAATCGATCCTACAAAACCTTTTAGGCACATGAGCACTATATGAGCGCATGACCAGCACTTAGTCATTATGGCCAACTTCATAGGTGCATGGACACTATGCAAACGCATGAGCCTGACTTAGGCGCATGGGCTTTTGGGCGTCCGTACAATATTTGAGTGCATGAGGTTTTAGGCGTTGGGGACACTTAGGCAATTTGGCACCTCCCAGTGCATGGGTACTATTTGGGCGCATGGTGTTTCAAGCGCACGAGACTTAGGCGCTTGGGCAACTCTTAAAGTAACATCATAATATAATCTCCAATATCATTTCCGAACATGTTCATGCCTAATTCTAACATGCTAAACAACATAAACATGCTCGTAACATAATCATAACCATAAATCATCCCAAACTTGCACCCACCCATAAATCACACCCATATACATATGGGTAAACACACCTAACATCATAAAAACATTTAAACATGCATTTTCAGCCCCAAATAAGTTTAGAACATTTACAAGTGGGCTTCCAAAACTCACCTCTTACAATATTCGAGTAGACTTCCTCAAACCCGGGTGTAATAAGTTCAAACACCTAGAACACACACACCCGAAAACAAAACCGAGCACACAAAACACATAAGCAGATATCTGAGTCTATAATAAGCCAAAAACACTTCAAAACACTAAACACTTACCTTAAATTTGGTCTTCCTCTCGATCTTCTTTCAAAAACCGAGAGTTCTCTTCTCTTCTCTCTCCCTAAAACCATAGACAAAAGTTGATGTGCAAGGAGTGGGTATCCATGCCCATTTTTTGTACAAAATATAATAACATTTTGTTTTTTATACACATTTAACCCATTAACTTGGGTTTTATTGCCTTTCCTTCTTTTGAGCACCTTTATTCTTTCTTTTATGATTTTCCGAGTGTTACAGTAAAAAGGATAAAAAATTATATTTCATCACATACGAGCATCATTCTAGTATGCTAGCAATGGGATTCAAAGCGTTAAGGCTCTAATCTCTAGTTTTGGATGGGAGGTTGTATTCCTGTTTCAATTCAGGCGATCATGACATGGTTATCACGTGTATATTAATCATTGGCGAAGCTTCTTTGGGGTCGGGGGGCGCGCCCCCTCTTTTTATCGTCAGTATTGTAATTTTCGACTCGATACTGGAAATTTTTTTGTTCGGTTGTGAATTTTTTTAATAAATATAGAGTTTGCCCCACCATTTAAAATAGTTTACTTCCACCCCCATACCCTTAAGGATTGGTTCAACTTCTGCTACTAATATTAATAAAAGAGTAAATTACATGGATGGTCCCTCGGGTCTGCCTGATTTGTAACTTTACTCCCCACTTTCAATAAATTACAGATGTGGGCCTGAACGTTGCATGGTATGCACACTTTCAGTCCCTAGTTTGGATGGGCATTAAATAGTGACGTTAAGTCATAAATTGTGCCTAACACGTGAGGGTACTTTTGTCATTTCAAACCCACTTTTATCGACACTAGTTATACTCTTTTGTTATCAACACTAGTAATTTCCCTTCATATTACCCTTCAACTCGTCATCTTCCTCATTCATCGACTTTGAAGATCATCAAAAAAACCTACCCCATTTCTTGCTAAATCTTACAAAAGCTTTAAGATCAAGGATGGTTTGTGACTGGGTTGAGTAAGATTGATATTCTTAATGTGAATCAAATATGGTAATCAAGTCAATGATTGAATGGCGGAAACAAACAATCAAAGAACATTCAATGCAAGAAAAAACTCATAAATGCTTTTGTATTGGATATATGAAAGTTGATTAATTATAGAAAATAATTACAACAAAAATTCTATATGTCTATCAGCCGTCACCTCAGGTACGAGGTTATCTATTCTTTTTATAGGCAAACAAGATGCCTGTTACAAAATGACTAAACTACCCCTAAGCTATTACATCTGAAACTAGTCTAAGTCTTGATCAGCATATTTGCTTGTACATCCGTATTGACAAATGCGGATGACTAACTTGATCAACATTTCTTCACTAGATCATCCGCATTAGTATGTTGGTCATCCGCATTGGTTAATGCAGATGAACAAATACTGTTGGACCAAAAGAACCAATGAGCCAGATCAGAAAAACCTTTAAGTCCCACAGACATCATGACAACCGAAGACGTCTACAACAGCTGAAGACAACGGCTGAAAACATCAGCCGAAGACATCAGCTGAAGTCAACAGCTAAAGTCAACAGCTGAAGACAACAGCTGAAGTCAATAGCTGAAGTTAACAGCTGAAGACATCAGCTGAAGTCAACAGCTGAAGACATCAGCTGAAGACAACAGCT
>BJCM01233278.1:0-12449 GCA_018326385.1 Flaveria bidentis
GATGTGATCACAGAGGATGATAATTCTTAGTCTAACTTTTTATTTTATTTTATTTTCTTATATTTTTTCTTATTTTATTTTCCAGTTTATAAAAATCCAAAAAAAAATTGGTTTTAGGATTTTAGGGGGAGAATAGGTTATATTAGTATTAAATTAGTTGTATTATTTAATCACTCAAAAAAGTAGGGAGGAGGACAGCTTAACTAAAAGGAAAGAAATCAAATCTGTGATACTAATTCAACGTATATGGAAAATGATAGTACACAGGGAACTGATTATTTGGGACTTCAAAAAGTTTAACTGATTAAGATGCAAAATTCAAAGTTTAAGTCTGAAAAGTCTAAGCAAAATAAAAGGAAAAATGATAGTAAAACTAGTAGGCTACCAAAAGTAGACCTAGAAGCTGCTAGTTCATTATATGATGTGTCAGTAGATTCAACACAATAGATGAGTAGACCTCATTGGTGGTTTCAATTGCAAACTAAGTTGTTCAACTTGCTGTGGTTTCCCATCTTATCCTTGGTTAACACAATCAACGATGTTCCAATAAGGGGTGAAGAGCAAAATAAACACCACAAATGTGTGCGGTTGACCATAAAATATGAGCAAAGCACATGAAAAATGCAAAACGCGATCAAGCTGATAACTTATGTTGTTGGTGAGATATGTGCAAAAAGAAAATAAATGCTCGAACAAGAAGATAGGTTGTGTGCCTCTCTGTTGTGCGGTGACACTGACCTGAGAATAAGCATAACCTAAATATTTTAGAATTCATTGTTGTTTGCGCCTCTCTGTTGTGCGATGGCACTGACTTGAGGCTTGGCATCTCTATGAAAGCTCTTAGAATAGTTTCTTCTTGAAGAATACCCGTAGACCACTCAAAAATCTCCTGAGGAACGTTGATTACCATATAAGCGTGGGATCCACAAATGCTTGTTGAAATAATTAAACCTTAAATCATCACCAATGTGTGTCAAAAATCTGTGTATGGATTTAAGAGGATAGGTATACTAACAGTCATCGTGAGCTGCAGTTCTTGAAAGTCAATATCATTGTGTGCATCTTATGGCTCTAGTATGATTTCCTAAAATTGCTATTGACTCTCAGTGAAAACAAGATTCTAGCATCAAAATAGTTTATTAAAATGTCCCAAATGATTCTGGTATACCTGTATGATTCCATAATAAATTATACCAGAAATGATAAACTAGAATTGAAGTTGTGTTGTCCAGGAAGTAAAATCGATTAGAATTACTCTAACAGCTTTAAAATCCATCTCAAATAAAAAAATATTAAAATATATCTTAATTTTGTTTTTAATTTCTAGTTGTTTTATTTATTAATTTTTTAGTCATTTAGTTGGTAAAAGTCGGACTAGGAATCGGAACTCAATCTATGAAACACTCACTTAAAAGGGGTCATGTCTGAGATGATCATCACTCATAACGTTTTATCTATAGTTAAAATGTTAAGTATTTGCACGTGCATAATGTCAAAGTCATAAGTATGAGCCATTCACACGACTCGACTATAAGTATGAACCAGTCGTACGATTGGATCATACACATGGGCCAATCGCATGATTGAACCATACGTATGGACCAGACGTATGATTGGACCATAAGAATGGGTGAATCCATACGATTGGTTCACCAGAATAAACCAATCGCGCGAATGAAGGAGACCGACTGAGTCAGTCACACGACTGACACCCAGTCGCACGAATGAACGTGACCGACTGAGCCAGTCGCACGACTGAGTCTAAGTCGCCGAATGAATTGTGCGAATAGGTCCAGTCGCCCGACTGAAAATAAAATCAGTATAAATAGGGTGAAAGTCGGTCGCATATTCTCACCACCCTTCAATCGCTCCCAAATCGCGCGACAGCAAACTTACTCTGTCAAAATTTGATTTGGTTGATTTCGCACTGAGATTGTGTTATTAACGTGTAATCTCATATTCTATAGGTAATTAGTGATCGAAATTACACAAAATGCATGGTGTACTCAAACCCTAACAGACCTAATTTGACTAAAATCAAGAAATCTATAAAATCTTTCAAATAGACCACGTAAATGTGCTTATTGGTTAAAATGAAGGACATATAGTGATAGTTAGGGTCCCTGCGAATCTAAAGAGTCTAAACACAATGTTTATCATCAAGATTTGACCTAGATTCGGGGTTAGGGTGTCGAACAGAGAGTTATGTGACTAGACACTCCGTATGAACTTCAATAGCACGATTGAGCTGAGCGAATGAGTCAATCGGCCGAATGAACCAGGCGTATGAGCTTAATCGCCCGAATGAACTCAACCGCATGTTCAATCACCCGATTGAACTCAGCCGCATGCTGAGTCGCCCGATAGAACTCAGCCACATGCTCAGTCACCCGATTGAACCCAGACGCATGCTCAATCGCCCGACTGAACTCAGTCGTATGGTTCAATCGCATGATTGAACTAGACTGATTTCAGAACAGATTAAATTATCAACAGTTTCTGTTATGGACAAATTTCATGTTTATGTGTCTTTTGTTTTAGAAACATGGCAGATAGGTGGATCATCAATACCAAGCATAACATTTGTGCTCACTTGGATTCCACCACTAGGAATGCTACTGAGTTTGTAGATATTATTGCATTTTTGAGGTGATCAAGGATCTACAGAGCAATATCTGCACCATGCACCCCATACCGGTCTTTACAGCAGGCCTTCTGGGAGGGTGAATCTATTGACAGATCTACTGATCCCTATTGCATTCGGAGCACCATATTTGAGGAAGAGATTGAGGTGACGGCCGCAGACCTTCGACGATTACTGAACCTGGGTGATGATGCTGCTCACCCAACCAGGTTACATCCTCTGACTATACGGGGATGTTTTCTGAGGATGAAGTACACTAGGGACATCAATGCAGGTGTGCTCAACAAAAGCAACATGTGTCCCTAGTTCAAGTACTTAGCACACATCATTCTCAAGTGCATTGCTTTACGGAAGGGTGGATTTGATGATCTTTCTGACCAAATCCAGAATGCCTACGTCACCCCTTCAGCTTCTCCAACATGATCTTCACGTACATGATCGAGAACCTTGAGGCCAAGGGTAAGGAGAGCTTCTGCATGTATCCAAGGTTCTTGCAGATGATCATAGATGAGAAGCTCCCCTTACTACTAAAGGAGAAGGACGATGCAGTGATGCTAGAGGTGATGGATGACACCACTCTAGGAAAGATGAAGGTGTACAGGGGAAGCAAGTAAAGCCCCCTATTAGGAGATTGTTCGGGCATCTGGCCAATGCTGATTACGTGGCGCCTTCTCAAAGAAGTGGCGTCACGACGACAATGATTCTGATGTAGAGCCTATTGAGCTACCCACCGATGACTCAAATGACGATGATGACCATGGTGATGGTCAAGGAGGTGAGGGTCCGGGTGGATCCGAGCCAGCTCCAATCCACCCCGACTTTCAGATGGATGTGGAGGAGGAGTCGGACGAGGAGCCATTGGTACGGGCGGTGGGAAGCCGGGTCATGGCCACAGAGAGAGGGCTCAGGGCATTTGGTGGATGCCCGACTGAGTCTAGGTGTGACGATACTAATGCCATAGATCCTTCGTACATCCCGGACCAGCCCAGAAGCCTTGGGGGGCTTCTATCTCTAAGAGCTCCAGGAAGAAGAGGATGGCTCACCCTTATGGCAAAAAGTGTAAGAGGCCTAGATTTACCTTGATCACATCTACCACCACTGCCACAGCCACCACCACTGCCACATCTACCACTACTATCACACCCCCCACTATCACTACCACACTCCCTACTACCACTACAACAACCACCCCTTCACCATCCACTCCTATCATACCACCCATATTCACTACATCCACCACTACCACCACCAGCCACCAAGCAGGTCCATCAACCCACTCTACATTCACCATCGGACCCACTCTACCCCAAATTGGGTTAGAAGAACAGCTCACCAACATAAACAACATCATGCTAAGGCTTCTTGCCAATTATGAGCTGAGGGCTTCACAGATAAACAAGATGATGGAGGTGAATGCTTCCCAAGCTAAGCAGATAGTGCATCTAAGTGAGAAGAGTGCTCGGTTAGAGAGGGCTTTAAGTCGTGCCCACCATGCGCTTACAAGCCAATATGAGCTGGTGTTGGCTTCGGTTACGAGGATTGAGGAGTTGGAGACCAAGAACAAGAAGATCATGCTCAGACTTAAAGGATCAAAAGATGAGCCTCTGAAGATCCGTGAAGGTGAAGATGATGATGAAGATGATGGTGATAATGATGTGTCTGATGAAGAAGATGACAGTGATGATGAAGGATAAAGGGGAAAGAAGAGAGGTGATGATGATGATGAAGAAGGTGATGCTGCTACATCAGCCTCTGTTCAAGGTCAAGAAAGGAGGACCAAGAGAGCACAAGACCATGGAGCATCATCCTCAGCCCCTGCTGTTGAAGAACTGATGGATAAGGATCAAAATCAATCATCATAGCAAGATGAATATGATGTTGCTCCTCTACAGCAAATCAAGTTTCAATTCTCCATGATTCTTGATTTGCAAGGGATTGTCAGACGGTCGGTGAGCTACACTCCCAAAGAAGGAGAAATCATTTACGATCTGACTGATGAGCAACTCACTGAAATATTCAGTTTGAATCCAGACGAGCTTGTTAAAGACGCTCCAAAGGTTGATATTATGAGCGATGACAAGCTAAACGACGTAGATGAAATAGAGATTGAAGATGTAATAGCTAAACACTATCCAGAGTACACTGACCGAGAGGGCAATGTGATCCCCGACTTGGGTGACACTCTCGTCAGTGCTACATTTGACAAACTGGATAAGATGGAAAAGGAATCAGAGAAGAATGAAAGCCAAGCCCAAGCCTTGGACGCTGAAGTTGATATAAAGAAGGTTGAATGGGCAGCTTGTTTTGCTGAGATACGAGCCCAACGCACAGCTCAAAAGCAAAATGCCTACACCAAGCTCTACAAGGTCAAGAAACATCTAAAGGTGTCTCGCAAGATTATTGTGTAGGCATATTTTGAAGATCTTAATGTTTATGCTGTTAAGAGGGAGAAGGGGATAGAGTACTTCAAATGTCCACATGATTTGAAGACTCTCCTAGGTTTTGAGATCAACAAGTTGGCACGCTTAAATATGCTATATGCTGATCTGAGAAAAATGTCAGGCTGGTTTGAGGCTTCTTTAAAGAAAGAATACCACACCAGATGGGTAAGCTTCAGACCTCAACAACCGAAGAGGTACATTTATAGGTCTGAAGTAGATCCTATTTCTGGAAAGCCTAAAATGGTGCTGAAGTGGAGTTCCCTGCGCACAATGTACAAGATTCCCTTACGGGAAATGCCACAGGACTTCACTTCACACTTCAAATGGTGGTATTATGATTGGAGAATAGGCAAAGCGGTCATAGTTCTAAATCGAGCAGGAAAAATGGAAATTATTCGGGTATTCAACCCTATGTGGCTAACGAACTTGTCTACAGAAGATGTCTATACATTGTACAAGTGGCCACTATTCTATGACGTGCAAGATATTGTACAAGCCCTCCAGTTCCAGAATGTTATACAATTCTGTTTTGCATTTGAAATACATGCAGGAGTTACTAGAAAGGAGAAGTACCAGAGATTTGAGGATTTAATGAAGAATGTCACACGTTAATGTAAACTAGGTCCAAGGGGGAGTTTGTTGATACATATGTACCTAGTTTAGGAGCATAATGTAAACGTCTGTCATTTCTTACATATATGTAATGAACGAGTTGAATGAAATACAATATGTGATTGATGCTTACAATGTTTAATGTTTCATTGTTTATTGTGTAGTAAAGTATATTGAACTAACTATATAGGTTTGAGGTTATTGTGCATAGTTCTTAGTCAATAATGATTGAGAAACGTGTTCAAACTGAATCGTATGAAATCTTCATGCGAATGGAACATGCTAATTGTTGATACATATGTACCTAGTTTACGATCTTAATGTAATACGTCTGTCATGTCCTAAATGTAAATGAAATGTATGAGTTGAATGAAACTGATTATGTGATTAATGATCTTAATGTTAAATGTTTTAGTGTATGTTTTAGTGTTTATTATTTATATATTGAACTAACTCTACAGGTTTGTGGTTGTTTGAATAGATCTTAGTCAAGTAATAATTGAGAAACACATTCAAACTTAGTCGTATGAAGTTTTCATGGGAATGGACCATGCTAATGGACCATACACATGAATACTTCATGCTAATGGACTAGTTGCACGACTGAACCAGGAGACTGGATCAGTCGCACGACTGAGACATACGGATGACTCAGTCGCACGACTGAACCTTCAGTCGTGTGATTAACTCAATCGCATGCTTTAGTCGCACGACTGAACCATGCTAATGGTCCAGTCGTACGATTGACTAACCCTAACTTATAAATACCACTTAATTCGTGGAAAACGGAACACTTTCGATATTTCGACTCCTACTCATACCCTATACGTCTAGAGACCTTATAGACCATTTTCCAAGTTCATAGATCACACTAAATCGTATTGCAATCGTTCTTAACGTTTAGATTCATTCTAAGATCGATTCTGCGTGCGTTCTCACGGATTGGATCGCCAATCAAATAGGATTCTGCACTATTTGAGTTGGTATACACGTAACTTAGTTAGTACTCTGTCCGTACACGGTCCTAACACTAATGGACCATACGCATGAATACATCACGCTAATGGACCAATCGCACGACTGAACCAGGAGACTGGATTAGTCGCACGATTGAGACATAAGATTGACTCAGTCACATGACTGGACCTTCAGTCGTGCATATGAATCAATAGCATGATTCAGTCGCACGACTGAACCATGCTAATGGTTCAGTGATACGATTGAAAAACCCTAACCTAAAAATACCACCTAATTCGTGAAAAAACGTAACACTTCAAGAATTTTGACACATATTCGTACCCTAGCCGTCCAGAGACTCTAGAAATCATGTTCCAACTTCATAGATCGCAGTTGATCTAGTTCTAATCGTTCTTAACGTTTCTTTAATCATTAAATTGATCGGAACTGCGTTCTAACTGATTGGATCGCCAATCAAATAGATTTCCACACTATTTGATCTAGTTTCACGCATTATCAGTTAGTACTCCTTACGTACATTGTCCTAACACAGAGGATGATGAGCTTCTTGAAGTTGTATGGATTCTCCGGAAGGAGACTTGGCCCTATGTCTCTATCCACTATGGATGAGTATATCAGGGTAATCAAGCAGAAGATCAAGAGTGGAGAGCTGATTGACTTACACTCCCCCTCCAAGTCAAGCTCCACCTGAAGTGGAGGTGAAGGTTGAACAACCTGAGACAACACAACCTGAACCTCTTGTTGAATCTCAGCAAGCTTCATCTTTTGATCCACAACAAGGTCAGACTCCCTCGCCTTCTAAACCTATGAGAGAAGAAGACCCAACTGAGAAAGACAAAGAAGATTAATCAGGTGCTACAGGCCAGTCTTCTCAGTTAAAAAGGAACAAAGAGAAAGAAAAGGATGGCTTCAAAGCCAAAGAAAAAGAAGAATAAAGAAACATCCTTTTCTGAACCTCAAAATGAGTCATAACATCCTGAGGATGTGCATCTAGAGGATGCTCCATGATCTCTAAATCAAGCAGCTCCTCTAGCATCAGGAAGACCTATCCTATCCTGGACATACACCACAAATCCAGAAAGGTGGCACGTCATTAGAGATCATGGCATTAAGGATGTCTACACATGGCAATACATGTTCAATCTGCCTCTGCATAATAACTTTGACATAAGAAGACACTTTGACAGTCTGAGGGATCCTGATCATCTCATGAAGAAAAGGATGGTCTTTATTCTGACGAGGACTATCAATATCTGAAGTCTTCAAGTGTTTTGGTAGAATCAACCTAGGGGGAGTGTTGGATCAAGAAGAAGGTTGGTGCAACCAAAACCAAATCACTTAGACAAATTTCGGTGCTACTTACAAAGGCTTCTGAAGCCAAGTGTGGAACTTCCGAAGGAAGTAGAGTTCTTCTGAAGACAGAGTGATAGATCAACTTTCGAAGATAAACTCTACTTTCGAAGTCAAAGAACTTACTTCCAAAGATCAAGTCTAAGAAGAAGAAATCAAAAGACTACTTCCGAAGTATGAAGAAAAGAAGAAGTCTTCAAGCCTTGGAAGAAGTAGCCTCTTCCGAACTGTAAGTGGCATCGGAAGTACTTGTTCTTCCAAAGCCATTTAACCTTCGAAAGACATTGCTATGAACCAGTGGACATACGTATGGTCTCTGACATTCCGCTGCAGACCTCTGATACTGCATGGCATTTTCTTAAAGAGCCATGTAGTTGACCATACTTTATTTCACTATTCACCTTTTATGTTAGTACAAGTTACCAACTTTAGTTGGTGAAAAAAGGTAAGTCAGGGACATGTCCTGACTACCATATCTCAGATAAGACTTTATCTGAGATACCTTAAACTATAGCTTTGTAGTATTTGATTTTGTTATAGGATCCCAGCTGGTATCAAAGTATATCCGGCTGTAGGTAGTATTATATATAGTTTCTCATTGTAACTCATAACAGTATGCTTGTAAGAGTCTTGTAACATTTGAGTTGAGAAGCAATATATGCAAGTACCTTGAAAATTACTTCTTGTGTTTTATTTTTACTTATTATATTATTAACAACTCTTAGAGACTCTACCTTCATCCGAGTGTAGTTCAAATGAGTTTGAGAGAAAAACAAAGTGTTAAGTGACATAAACCGATCCTCCAATTGGTATCAGAGCTATTTAGGCTCTTGATTGTGAGATCTTACCATCCAAATCAACCTGTTTTTCACTTCTCCTTACAACTCACTCAAAATGGCCTTAACAAATCTAAAGTAGAGATGGGAACTATCACCAAAGCTCCCATCATTACTCCTGAAAACTTCAAGTCTTGGATCTTATTTCTTCTCTTCAGTCTGTGAAGATCACTCCTAAACTTAGACATCTCACAAGAAAATTCATGAGTGCTCTACCAAATGAGTGGACATTCTATTGTGTCTCTATCAAAAGGACAGAGAACTTGAACACTCTTACTATGACTGAACTCTATGGCATCATTGATGGAAACCATTTAGAGATGGAGAGTAAGAAGGGCAACCAAACAAGCAGACCTCTGAGTCTTCCTGCTAGCAACGCATTAATGGTTGTTGAAGGCTCAGTTCCCCACAACCTCAGCACTACCTGACATACAACCAGCAGCCATCCTGCTCTTCTGGACCATACATTACTTTCCCTGAGACTCCAAGGTCTCAATAGGCTCAGCATAATTCCTTTAAGGACAGTTATGCCTTTATCTCAGGAAGTGTACACTCTGGTGATTTTCAATACTGTTTTGATGATCTAGAGTGTTTTAGTCCAGACGATGTAAAGTATGTGGAAATTGTCCAACAGGTGGCTCTTTTAACCTACAGAGTGAAGAAGTTCTTTACAAGAACTAGAAGGCAATTCCCTCAAACCCCAACTACCAGCAAGTTTGGGTTTGACAAAACCAAGGCCAAATGTTACAACTGTAACCAACATGGTCATTTTGAAAGGGAATGCAAGGCTCCCAAGACAAATCTGGGAACCCCACAGGCCTCCACATATCCCTCTACATCAAAGCCCACTGGAAAGTCAACTGAAACAGCTGCAATGGCTCAAGAAGTTGACTAGAGCTTCATGGTACAGGATGTGACTCTTGCTCAAGCACTCATGGCAGGAACAGATGATAACAAGGTATATGAACATCTCTGTACTCCTGCTTGTATTGCTAAGGTTAAACTATATCAGGACTATAATATGGAAATTAAATCTGATATTGAGTCTTTAAATATCTTGAAATCTGATTTTAATAGGGCTGAATCTGACTACCAAAAGAAAATTGAAGAGTTAGAGAAAACTGTTTCCCTATTATAACATGAACACACCAATTACAAGACTCAAATAAAGGATTTAATATCCAAATTGTCTGAGGCTCAAGCCCAGCTTGTCACTACTGAGGCTCAAGCTAGGAAGTATGCTATTTCTGAGCAGAACTTCCAAGATATTATTGCATCATCCTCCCACTCCAAAATCTGTTATCAGAATAAAGGAGGGTTGGTGACCAATGAAATTGCACCACCACATTCTTATGAGTCCATAAGACAACCTAGATGTGGTACTGAAGAGAAAGAGGTCCCAACTGCTGACCCATCTTCATATGAGTTGAAGAATGATGCAATAATAATGGCCACCATAGGGAAGGAACAGGTAATTCAACCCACCTCTCCCAGTGAAGATCTAACCCTAACCACCAAATCCAGAAGAAGCAGAGCTGAAGCTGCCAGAAGAACTGCTAAGAAAGTGGCTAAGTCTAAGCTAATGATTGACCCAAATCAAAGGGTGTGTTTTTCTCAGATGGATTCAGTTGGTTCGTACTTCTGATTCAAGAAAGGAATGTAGTACCAGAACTCATGTCCTACCAAAGGATCAGAAGTTGAAGGGAAAGGTTGTTGATGAAGAGAAAAAGCACAAGAAACAACAATCCTCACATTCCCAAAAGACTAACATTTCATGAATAATGTGTGGTCTACAAAACCATATGGCTAAAGATTGTTACTACAATCTTGCTAGGACACATTATGCAAATAATGTTAGAAAGAAGGAGTCAGGGAAGGTTTCACATTTGGACCTTATCAAACGGTTCAAGTGATAAAAAAGGGAAAGCTGGTTTCCGAAGCAAGGTTGCTTTCTGAAGAAAATTCTTCTTCCGAAGGGAAAATAGCCTCTGAAGCAAAAGCTGTTAAAGTTCAGAAGAACAAGAAAGTTCCCTTGAAACCATCCTAGAAGAAGACTGCTTCGGAAGAAAAGGTGGTGAAGGCTTCCTTCGAAAAGAAAGAAACTTCGGAAGAATGGCATGTTGCGAAAGCTTCAACAAGCTCATCCTCAATGATCAACCAAAGGATGGATTGGAAGATCAAGAAAGATGTTGCAGCCCAAACCTCTTCTTCAAATACATCCATTGAACCCCCATGCTTAACTTTTGGTTCAATTATGTCACTATCTTTAGAAGAACCCAAGACCAACAAGGCTTGGGTCTCCAATCAAAACTAACAATCTGAACTTGTGTGCAGGGACATCCATATGACAAGAATAATAACGTCTGGATTGTGGATAGTGGATGCTCCAGGCACATGACAGGGAACAGATCTCTCCTTCAACAGTTTCAACACTATATGGAGGTCCTGTCCAATTTGGAGGTGAGACCAGAGGATATATTTCTGGTAGAGGGAGATATCCAACGAGAAATTAAAAGTTGGCAAAGTTCACTTTGTCAAACAGCTTGAACACCATCTGTTAAGTGTTTCTCAGTTTTGTGATCAAAAGAACCAAATGCTTTTCACAAAACATGAGTGCATTATCCTCAAACCAGGGATGACAATTCCTCTGGAATTGGTGCTTCTTAGATCTCCCAGGAAAGGGGATATGTACAAGCTTGATATGAACAATGCAACCCCAATGGGTGAAGTATCATGCTTTCTTTCCGAAGATGACTGTGATGAATCAACACTATGGCATAAACGTATGTGTCATGTAAATTTTAAGAAAATGAATAAATTGGCTAAAAATAACTTGGTACATGGTTTGCCAAAAAAGGAATTTTTCTGCAAAGATAACTGTGTTGCTTGCCTGAAAAGGAAGCAGCACAGGGCATCTCACAAATCCAAAAGTGTTAACTCCATCACTACTCCATTACACTTATTGCACATGGATCTGTTTGGTCCCACAAGTATAATGAACATTGGAAGGAAATTATACTGCCTTGTGATAGTTGATGATTGTACTAGATTTACATGGGTATTCTTTTTAAGAACTAAAGATTAAACTACAGAAACATTAAAATCTTTTATTCTTAAAATAGAAAATCAAATTGATCACAAGGTTAAGATTATTAGAAGTGATCAAGGGACTGAGTTTCAGAACTTCATTCTTGACTCATTCTGTAACTCAAAAGGGATTGCCAGACAATATAGTGCTTCCAAAACTTCTCAACAAAACGATGTTGCTGAGAAGAGGAACAGGACACTTACTGAGGCTGCTCGAAATATGTTAGCTGATTCAAAACTACCTCTAACATTCTGAGCAGAGGCGGTCAGCACTGCATGCTATATGTAGAACAGAGTTCTTGTAGTTAAGCCACATGGAAAAACCCCTTTATGAGCTATGGAACAAGAGGCCACCGTTCATTGGCTTTCTAAGGTCCTTTGGCAGCAGGTGTACCATACTTAACATAAAGGACAATTTGGAAAAATTTTCTGAAAAGTCAGATGATGCTATCTTTGTTGGATACTCTTCTAGCTCTAAAGCTTATAGAGTATACAACATCA
>BJCM01233293.1:0-15338 GCA_018326385.1 Flaveria bidentis
GAAGGTCTTTTATAGGCTTAGGTCCAGTACCACGAGACTGAAGGGCATAGCATATGACAATGGTATACCTGAACTTTACCTTAGGTATTGTGACCATTTGGTGCCGAGCACCACCGATGATTGTCTTTTATTGGCTTAGGTCCAGTACCACGAGAATGAAGGGTAAAATTCATGGTGATGACGAAAGGAAAGGATGTAATGACGAACGAACGAATGAAAGTATGATGAATGAATGAACGGAAGTTAATGAATGATGAAGATAATATAATTATTATCTATGTGAATGTATGATGTATGATCGCATGAAAGAAAAGAACGGTTTTAACGAAAGAAAAGTATGTTTTATTTTATAAAACTAGAACCCACTCAGCAACGCTGACTTTGATGTGTTTCCAGTTGGCAGGTTCTGATTGCTGAGGATGGCACGAGGTGGCTACTCAGCTCTTTTGGGATGGCATCCATTTATATAACGCTTTTGTGATGTAATGCAACAATATATTTTGTAACTGATTGATGATGTATTATTTGGCAACAACTTTATAATGGAATGCGATGTCATTTTGAATGTTCTGCTGCACTATTTTCATAAGGCAAATGTAATTATATGTTTTATATGCGATGAGGATCCAGTTGTAAGCGTCCCGGGAACGGGGCCTTACTAGTTATCTCTAATGTAGCTTAAGCTAGTGGGCCTGATATCTTGTTTCCACATGTGTTTGTGCAAGATATCACGCCAACCCTAAGATGTCACATTTTATCATTGTCAATTTTTTTAAGATACCTCAAAGGTGCCTCAACACTTGGCCTTTGGTATTCGAAGAATTCAGACTTTAATTTGTATGCATATACAGATAATGATTACGGTGGATGAAATATGACTGCAAAGTCTACATCAGGGGGATGTTAGATTCTTGTTGTAAGGGTTGTCTCATGGCAATTCAAGAAGCAATCTTGTGTCTCTGCATCAACTGCTGAAGCTAAGTACATTGTTGTTGCAAGCTGTTATGCTCAAATACTTTAGATTCAGAATCAAATGCTTGACTATGGGTTCAACATTAAAGAGACTCCCATCGACATAGACAACAATAGTGCCATCTCCAATACAAAGAATCCGGTGCAGCACTGAAGGACAAAACATATCAATATCAGGTATCATTTGATTAGAGATATTTTGAAAAAGGATTGATCAAACTAGTCAAGTTTAACACAAATGAATTATATGTTGATTTGTTCACTAAAGATTTTGATCATTAGAGACTTAAATTTATCATATTAGCTATTGGGATGATTAACCTTGAATAGCTTTTTCTTAAAACTAATTCATATTATTTCTAAAATCTGTGTGTCCTAAGTTGTCTATTTTATCATCTTAAAAAGCTTGTTTTTCTTTGGAATAAATATTTTTAAAAGATTGTCATTAGAAATTTGAAAATATTAATCTTTTAGGATCTTCGGAAGATGTGGTTTTATCTTTGGAAGAAACTTATGCCTTTAAAACAAACAACTTCTTAAGAGAATTGCCTTTGGAAAAAATTTCTAACATATCTTCTGAAGCTTAACATTTTTCTTAAGATTTTTAATGTTTTCAAGGACAACTTTCTTCTGAAGCAAATTAACTCTCGGAAGCTTTATTCTTAGTTGAATAAAGTATCCAAGTCTTAATTCTCTTCCGAAGCAAAAATTTCACAACTCTCAGGAATATCTTCCAAAGACATTTTGGCTTCGGAAACTTTTATCAAAACTTTCCAAGACAAATTACATTCGGATGATTTTCGACTTCCAAGAAAACTATCTTTGGAGCAAAAAGAAAACTACCTTTTCAGAGGTGTAACCGGTATCCGGATTTCAAAGTTTGTCCTTTTTCAATAACTTTCTCTGAAATCCTTTTCACTTATAAACCCAATGGTTCCCCTTTGTCTTTATCATATTCATCTTCTCCCAGACCTAAATTCCAAACCTCTCTCTAGAAACTCGCATTTGTTCTTTTGTTCCTTCACCTTTAAGCTCTCACAAATGGACAACCTCAACCGCTGAAATCATCCAAAGTTCTCGATGCAGTTACACCGACAACACAATCAGGTTGCTCTGTTACAATGTAAGAAAGATTCCCATTTCTCAATGGTTTGTTGATTTTTGGCTATGTCAAAATATTCCACCTCCCTTTCCGTTGATCTTGTTCTTTATAATGATCATTTGGTTGATTTCTGGAAGACATGTCAAGAGGTCATTCTGGATGGGGAAAACACATTGTTTGCCACAATATAGGGGAGGACAATCTTAACCACTCCAGCCATCATAAACACTCGTCTTTAGTTGGATGATGAGGAAGGTGAGTTGTCCTTTCATAAGGAAGCTATCAACCACTCCTTTGAATAGATAGGTTCTGAAGGAGACATTTCTGTCAAGACCTTCAGGAAAGGGAAGGTCTCCTCCTAATAGAAGTACCTACAACATGCGGTCATCCACAGCTTGTCCAACAAGCTTAGGGACTGGGACTAGATTCCTAAAGAACTCTCCTTCATAGTGCATCAAATGGATCAGGGGGTCAAGTTCTGGTACTCTCAGTTTGTTTATCCATACAACTTTAAGAAGCTCCCAGTGATTGAACCTGAGAGCCCTGTCACACCTATAACTGCTTTAGAAATTTATTCCCTTGATGAGACACCTACTGGTGAAGGTGCATCTCAACCTCTCTCTAGCCAGAGTTTGGATGATACCCTAAGCAATGAATCCAAAAGCTCTCTCCACCTTGAGTCACAAAGGTCTATGAGTGATAGAGGGAAAAGTAAAATGACTCCTTAGGAGATTGAGGGGGAGGAGAGAAAGAGGAAAAGGAAGCTATAGGAGAAAGTTCCTCTACTAGGTCTCCTGGCTTCATTGAAGCTGCAATTAGGGTTGTCGCAAACCAAACACTCAAAATGATATGTTGAGGACAGTTAGGATTGCTTACTTACAGTCTAGGAACTATGATATTGATAACATCATCTCCCTCCCCTTAGAGAAATTAAATGAATTGGCTTACATGGAAATGTCTAGAGAAAGGAAGGAGGAAGAAGATGCAAGATTGCTTGTGCAAGTTAAAGAAGCAAAGAGACTAAAAACACTCTACAAGCATGTTCCTACCCTTTCACATGTTTAAGAAAGAACTGAACAAGAGGCATTGGATCCACAAGAACATCAGGTAGACAAAGAAACTTATAGGATCAATATGATCAACTACCTGAGTGCCATATGCCTATATGATGCAGATGCACTTCTTCCCTTGTCCTTTGAGCACATAGAGTTTGGGTATCTTAAGAAACTTGAACCTGAAATAATCAACAAGAGAAAAACAACAAAGAGAAAGATGAAGAAGCAATCAACTACCTAAGTGCCATAAGCTGCAAAGAAAAGAGCCATCATCCAAAAGAGCATGAAAATGTCTACTGATAGGTAGAGGATGATGAGCTTCTTAAAGTTGTATGGATTCTCCGAAAGGAGACTTGGCCTTATGTCTCTATACTATGGACAAGCACATTAGGAGGATGAAGCAGAAGATCAAAAGAGGAGAACTTGTTGACTTAAACTCCTCTACCAAGTCAGGTCCCTCAAGAAGTGGAGGCTATGGTTGAACCTTTTGAGACAATACAACCTGGACCTCTTGCTGAGTCTCAGCAAGTTTCATCTTTTGATCCACAACAAGGTTATGTTCCCTCTCAATCAAAACCTGTGAGAGGGGAAAACCCAACAGAGCAAGAGAAAGATAATCAACAAGGTGCTGCGGGCTAGTCTTCTCAATTAAAAAGCTAAAAGACGATAAAAAAGATGGCTTTTAAACAAAGGTTTAAGAAAAAGATGAAAGAGGAATCAATCTCCAAATCTGATGATGAGTCGGAAAATCTTAAGATTGTGCAACAAGAGGAAGCTCTAGCAACTCCAATCCAAGCAGCTCCTCTAGCATCAGGAAGACCCATCTTGTCCTGGACTTACTCTACTACTCCGGAAAGATGGCATGTCATCAGAGATCAAGGTGTTCAAGATGTATACGCATGGCAAGCCTTGTTCAATCTACCTTTACATGATCTCTTTAAGATGAAAATGCATTTAAAGAGTCTGAATGATCCTAACCATATTATAAAGAAAGGTGTGGTCATTATCATATCGAGAACTATCAATATCTGAAGTGTTCAAATTTTTAGGTAGCATCAGCCTAGGGGGAGTTTGTAAGGTTTCATATAAGGCTGATGCAACCCAAAACATCCAAACAGTCTACCCTGCATGCATGCACAAAGTGCTAAAGTAGAATGATTCAAAAGTTTCACATTGAACATTAGAAAACATTCTAAGTGTCAAATCTTTCGAAGCCAAGACCAATAACTGCCGAAGCTAAATATGAAGTCTTCCGAAGCATGACAGACAAAGTATTCCGAAGCCAGTTTATGAAGACAGATTTCTACCGAAGAATTTTGAGTACAAGCTTTATCTGATGTACCTTTTACCTAAAGTTGGACCACTTATCCGCTACAACTATGTTTGACTCGCCAACTTTCATAAGTTGGTGAAAAGGTCCACGCTTTTGGTAAGCTATATATTGAGGTCTTGAGTCTGTTTTTCTTTCTACTTTATGTTCTTTTATCCTTTTTTGTAATATATTAGGATGTGAGCTATGACATGTCATAGTCACTAGTCAAAAGACAATCTGCCTTTTGACTCTACATTAATTTTGTTGTTGTCTAGATCATGTATCCAGCTGGCATTCAAAGTATAGCCGGCTGTAGGATGTAGTATAAAGTATCTCTGGTCCCTTGTATCTTTCTTTATGCTTTCTAGCACTTGTAAGGAACTAGAGAGCAATATACAACATTGTTGTAAACCAAACACTTGTGTTATTTGTTCTTGTTCTGTCTCTTATTACTTGTGTTTCTCAATATCATTATAACAAGTTTCCAGTTCCCCATTTGATCTACTAAGTGTTCTAAATTAATCTCACCTAATGGTGCGTTGTGTTGTAAATGACCAAACCCCTCAAAAAGTGCAGCAAGATTCATCTTGACTATTAAAGTGGCTCATGTTGTTACTGTCAAGCCAATTATCTATAAGAACGTCATAAGATCATTTTGGGAATTGCTAAAGGAACTGATGTAGATGGTGTCAAAACTCTTTGAGAAAGAATTACTCATGATCACACTTTCGTCATCACTAAACAAACTATGAGACAATGTCTACAGTTTGGTGGTGATGCAGACCCTCCATTGGAACTAGATGATGATGAGATTATGACCTTGTTTTCCAACATTGGATATGAAGGAGGATACGAGGGAAAGAAGATAGTAAAGGGTTGATGGTCTAGCAATGGAGATTCAAGGTCCACATCTTCCAACAATGCTTATCCAAAAGGAAAACTGGATGGAATGACATTCCTATCACTACCTCATTTGCCATATGTGCTCTGTGCACAAACCAACCATTCACATTGTCAGCCTATGTTTTTAATAGTTTGGACATCTCTACTTTTTTTCTATCTTCATCATAGTAGTTAGCCACATCCTTGGGGATCATACCCGCACCAGTAGCAGAGGCGGTGCTAGGTATGAAAGGTCCATATTCAACAAACTCCCACATTCTTCAGTCTAGAGACCTGATGAAATCTTCCATTCTTAGGCACCAGGTATCAAAATCATCAAGAGTAATCAGTGGGGACTTGTTCATGGTTCGAGTTTACATTTCAGTCTTGGAAATGGCTACCATTTGAAAAGTTTAGTATTTGTGTGTGTGAGGGATCTTAAGATGGTGAGATCTTATATCAAGAGCTTGGAATTCTCTGATACCAAATGCAATACCGGTGAAGGGGGTCACTTACAACATAACAACACAAAGAGGAGATTAACCAAACTTAATCAAACAGTAAACTGGATTTACCACAAGTTTGACACTAAGAACACAAGTAATAAGTAAGAGACAGAACAAGAGAACACAAGTGTTTGGTTTTCAAGGATGCATTATATTGCTTTCTCAAGTTCTATTACAAGTGTTATAAAGCATAATGGAAAGATACAAGAACAAGGAATACATATACTACACCTTACAACCGGTTATACATTGAAAGACAGTTGGATACAATTAACTAGATGTAAACAAAATCAATTATAGAGTCAAAAGGCATATTGCCTTTTGACTAGTGAATATGACATGCCATAGCTCACATCCTCATCTATTACAAAAAGGATAAAGTACATAAAGTAGAAAGTTACAAACTCAAGACCTTATTGAACAGTTACCAAAAGCATGGACCTTTTCACCAACTCATGTAAGTTGGTGACTTTACAGAGATGTAGCGGAAAGGTGTCCAGGTTTATGTAACAGTACATCAGATAAAGCATGTGTCAAAAGCCTTCGGAAGAAATCTGTCTTCATGAGTTGAAGCTTCGGAAGACTTTGTCTCTAAGGCTTTGGAAGACTTCATCTTTGGCTTCGGAAGATATTGGTCTTGGCTATAGAAGATTTCACACATAGAATATTTATGTTGCATGTGTGAAACTTCCTAATCATTCTTATTCAATGCACTTGTGCAGCATGCAGGATAGACTTTGGATGTTTGGGTTGCATCAGCCTCTTCATTAATCTCTACAGATTCCTACAGTGCTTTATCAATGAAACCTTTTCAAATAAAGTACTAGTGGGACCTATGATGAATATTCCTCACTACAATGCCAAGCCCTACAAGTACATAAAGAAGATAGATCCAAAGAATTATTTATAGTGGCACATACTTTCCTATTCTATCATGGATGCTTCAACAGGTCAACCAACAAGAGGATCTAAATGCTACTCCTGATCAAGAAGAAGAGAAAGTTGCTCATGATCAACAACCTATTGATGAGCATGTGGAAGAAGCTAAAAAGGGTAAAGGCCAGTGTCACCACGTTGATATTGGTGGTGATCCTCATATTGGGCCTTCTGCTCATGTAGCTTAAATAACATCACCATTCATGCCAACTCCTATCACCTTACATCATAGATGACCAATCACATCTCCATAAATATAACCCTTTATCTCTTAACATATATCACCCATACACTCACCCTATATTTTACCAATTCATTATTCGCTTACTTCTCTTGTTTAATAATGAGTTGATACTACTGAGTTGTAACACCACGTAAAGTCAAAACGAGTCATCAAGGATAATGGGCTTAATTTGTGGGTATTTAATAAAGGAAGGAAATTGGTTATGGGCTAATTAGGCTTATGGGCAAGAGCCTAAGTGATTTAGGTCCCATAATCAGCCTTCAAACACACCTAATCAGCCACCATCTTCCACACTTGAACCCTAGCCACCAAAATTTGTAATGAGACAAAGTAGAGAGAGAAAGTGAAGAAACTCAAGATTTGAAGTTTCAAAGGTTAAGGGATTGAAGAGCTGAATGATTGAGCATCAAACCATAAGAAAGGAGCAACAAATCAGGTAAGAATCAGCCTTGAAACCCTTCTGCAGATCAAACCCGGATTCTAGGGTTTTGGGTTTTGAAAAGTTGCAAAGAATCAGATAAAGGTCACATTTTTACATATGAAAACATGTAAAAAGGTTAGATATAGCCTCATGGATAATTAACTAAGAGATAGGACGTAAAAAGTTGCGATTTTGGGTTAAAAACGGGATGGTTCGTAATTTTTTTGCGATCTACGAAACTGTGTAAGCATCAAGCGAAATTGCATATTCAAGCTACGAAACTGTTGGTTTTCTGGAAAACTATAGTTTCGCAGCCCTTGAATTCCAACGAAAGTTGGGGTGAAACTGCCATGCGAAACTGGCGGTGAAATTGGCAACGAAACTGGCGGCGAAACTGGCAGCGAAACTGGCAGCGAAACTGGCAGCGAAACTGGCAGCGAAACTGGCAGCGAAACTGGCAGCGAAACTTATAGCGAAACTACTTTTCTAGCTGCGAAATTAGCAACGAATTTAGGCAGAAATTAACCCCTTTAAGTGTCAACTTATCTACAGGTTGTGTAGTGTGATCCTAGCCTTGTAAGCTTAGTTTAGAAGTTGATCTCGGTATCTAGGTGAGTTCTAGATCCCCTTATTTGTAAGTTTTTCCATGTTTTGGTGTTATTATGCATACTAAATATATGTTTTTAAATGACCGAGTTTTTATGAGGTTTTAACAGGAAGATCGATTTTTCTATAAGGAAATGTGTTATAGTTGGGGGCGTGTAGTGTGATCCTAGCCAGGGGCGTTGCCCCTTGGACCCCACTAGGGGCTGTCGCCTTTAGGACCCCGCTGTCAAGGGTTGTCGCCCCAGAACCCCCGCTATCCCATGGTCGGTCGGTTATGTTTTATGATGACTAGTACTTTGCATGTTGTGTACATAATAAGTTAAGTATTATATATGTTAAAGTGGAAGATGATATTAATGAAAAGTGAAACTTAATGAATGTTACCCCCGGGCCCATTTTATGTTGAAAAGTCTTGCAAGCACTATGATAGACTTTACTTATGTGAGTCTAATGTATGATGATTGATTTGTATTCATGAGCAGGCTATGTGCCTTGCACACCTTTACCCTCAACCCCAACATAAACCAATTCCCTCTCCATTCACCATCAAAACTAAGCCTTCCACTCCTGAAACCACACCTTTACCCTCATCCACTCCCTCTCCTCAACCACCCAAACTACCCATCCTTTAACCTAAAACACTTACCAGAACCCTTACACCTCATCCTACCCAACAACCTTTAAAACCATCCTCTTAGCATTCCAAACATCTCTCCCTCGAGGAGTTCAAGGAAATCAACACAAAGCTTACCAACTGCACAACTTTTAGCGACATCTCTTGCGAGGAGGACTCTGTCAAACTAACCTATGTTGATGGATCTTCACCTTCCCTCACAATAGATCAATTTCTTGATCTGCCCAGAGGAACACTAGACCATGCTGCAAGACTTCTAGGTCTCAACTCAAACTCATTGAATGATGAAAAGAAGAGACGAAGAAGAAAGCTGGTGACTCTACTAGATACAAAGAAAGAGGACAAGATTCCTAGTCAGTCTCTTGTGCCTAGAAAGATAATAGTCAAGTGGAGGTTCCGTCAAGCTACTCACAACTTTGTTGTGGAAAAAGAGAATGGTGAAGTCAACAGGCTGAATGCCATATCTCTGTTACACTCTAGCAGGTTTGATATTGCTGAGTTAGCAGAGAAACCATTCTCCAACCTTTCCAACTCTGAAACTGCTGCTCTCATCAGAAATCATCTCAGCAGTCTTCATCTTGCTGAGCTGATTGCAAAATCTAAGATTGAAGAAGAGTTAGAGTTGAGAAGAAAGTAAGACAAGGACAGTCCTCCCACTAAGGGCACAACCTTTCTATAGATGGTGGAGGGTCTTGAATTGGAGCCTATAGTTAGATGGGAATATGATTGTAGCTACCATGAACTAACTCTTTTCAGAGGGCCACAATAAAGGGTACATATCATTCTAGGTGACAGACTGGAGTTCCTGTCAACTAAATATTTGTACAAACTTCTCAGCACCATATCAGGTAAGAACAAGGAAACTGACAAGTATTTACTCTCCTTGGTGCTGAAGGTATTGAGGAGAAGAAACAAGTGAGGTTTTGGTAGCATTAGCCTAGGGGGAGTTTGTTGGATCAAGTAGAAAGCTGGTGCAACCAAAACCAAATTACTTAGACAAATTTTGGTGCTACTTACAAAGGCTTCCGAACCCAAGTGTGGAACTTCTGAATGAAGTAGAGTTCTTCTGAAACCAGAGTGAAAGATCAACTTCCAAAGACAAACTCTACTTCCGAAGCCAAAGAAATTACTTCCGAAGATCAAGTCTAAGAAGAAGAAATCAGAAGACTGCTTCTGAAGTATGAAGAAAGAAGAAGTCCTCAAGCCTCGGAAGAAGTAGCCTCTTCCGAAGTATAAGTGGATTGAGAAGTACTTGTTCTTCCGAAGCCATTTAACCTTCGGAAGACACAACTATGAACCAGTGGAAAGAAGTATGGTCTGTGACACTCCTTTGCAGACCTCTCATACTGCATGGTGCTTTCTCAAAGAGCCATGTAGTTGACCATACTTTATTCCACTATTACCTTTTATGATAGTACAAGTTACCAACTTTAGTTGGTGACAAAAGGTAAGTCAAGGACATGTCCTGACAACCATATCTGAGATAATACTTTATCTGAGATACCTTAAACTATAGCTTTATAGTATTTTCTTTAGTTATAGGATCCAAGCTCGTATGAAAGTATATCTGGTTGTAGGTAGTATTTTATATAGTTTCTCATTGTAACTCATAACAGCATGTTTGTAAGAGTCTTGTAACATTTGAGTTGAGAAGCATTATATGCAAGTACCTTGAAAATTACTTCTTGTGTTTGTTTACTACTTATTATATTGTTATCAACATTTAGAGACTTTTCCTTCATCCAAGTGTAGTTCAAGTAAGTTTGAGAGAATAACAAAGTGTTAAGTGGCATAAACCGATCCTACGGATGATAGTGATGAAGGTTCTTCAGGAAAAAGTGGTAATGGCTCACCTCTTTCTTAAAAGAAGAAATTCACCGAGTCTAGAGAAGAGACTGATACCAGTGGATCTAAATAGAGGGAACCTAGTCTGGATACGGTGATGTATACAAGCAAACAACAAGAAGAAACTAACACTAAAGAAACTGAGTTCAATGACATGATTCAGGCTCTTGATAGATTCACTGATGAAGACTTCATCAGTGATGATGAGTTTTAGGACATTATTGGAGATCATAGATAAGCAATAGAGCCAATTGTGATTAATCCTCACATTGTGCCTACTATGTCATTAGTTGATGAGAAAAATGAAATGATCGAAAACTTGTGTGAAGAACAACATCAAAAAGAAGAATCTGATGCTAAACTAAAAGAGAAGGAACATGCTGACTTCAAATAGAATTAGGCTGAAAAGGTGCCTGAAGAAGTTGAAATAGCAGCTAAAAAAGTGCCTGAAGAAGCTGAAATAGCATAATCTTCCTCAGGTCCATGAATGCAAACTTATACTCGAAAGAGAAAATATTTTACTGAAAAAGCCAAAGAAAAAAGGCCAGTTGAAGAAGATGAGCCTATGAAGAAAAAGCACAAAGATGATCCCAGAAATCTTGCAGCTATAGCAAAATTTCTAGAAGAACAAGAACAAGTAGAGGCTCAACTAAAACAAAGAGCTGAATTTATTGACCTTGAAGAAGGAGAGATAAAGGGTGGCTATGTGGTTGATGAACCAATGGCTAGGGAAATCCTTGTGAAGGTGGAGTCATCAGTGGATGAGAAGTGGAGAAAGCTAAATAAGATAATCTGATGGTGAACTCTATGTTTTTTATACATGGCAAAATGACTAAGGCACCTATAAGTGGGAAAACCGAAAGGGCTAAAGATTTATTATGTATCATTCATTCGGATGTATATGGTCATTTTAAGCCAATGACTAGGCACAATGAAAGATACTTCATTACTTTTACTAACGACTATTGTCGATATGGGTATGTGTACTTGTTAAGACACAAAGATGAAGATTTTGAAATGTTCAAAACCTTCCAGAATGATGTAGAAAATCAACTCAACAAGTCAATAAAAATTCTCCACACCGATAGTGGAGGTGGATACGTAAGAGATGCTTTTAGAGATAATCTAAGAAGTTGTGTGATTGTCTCACAAATATCTCAACCTGGAACACCACAACACAATGGTGTGTCCGAGAGGAGAAATCGAACTCTATTGGATATGGTTTGCTCTATAATGGCTAGAAGCTTATTGCCTCTATCATTTTGGGGTTTCGCTTTGCTCTCTATGACCTGTATTTTGGATAGGGTCCCAACCAAGAAAGTTGAAAAGACACCTTTTGAAATATGGTATGGAAGGGTTCCATCTCTATCATATTTAAAGGTACGGGGATGTGAGGTTTATGTTAAGACTACCACCTCAAACAAGTTAGAAAGTCATTCCTCTATGTGTATCTTTATTGGATATCGTAGAGATTCTATGGGATATTGTTTCTATGATCCATTGGAACAAAAGGAGTTTGTTGCAAAGAAGGCAGAGTTCTTGGAAGCTAAGTTTCTTATGGAATGAGCTAGCAGTAAAACAGTGGATCTTGAGGAGGATCAAGAACCATAACCCGATACACGTTTGGTTGACATTAGCACTCAACATGAGAATGTTGAGGATGATCAAATGGTTGATCAATACACAGAAAACGTTCGTGGATCTGGTCGAACTAGTAATCCACGTGAAATATATGGATTTTTCATAAATGGATGTTATGTGGTAGATTCTGAAAAATGAACCACATACCCTGATGCAATGTCCAATTTGTATTATGACAACCATGTGTGGGACTTGGTTGTACCACCTTTTAACTCCAGGTAGTTGGAAGTAAGTTGGTTGTCAAGAAAAAATCGATATGCATGGAAACTTGTATACTTATAAAGCTAGACTTGTAGAAAAGGGTTTCACTCAAACTCAAGGGGTTGATTATCATGAGACCTTCTCGTTGGTTGCAATGCAAAAGTCTATTAGAATATTATTTGCCATAACTGGAAATAGTCATTGGATGGTTGTTAAGAACATACTTAAGCACCTAAGGTGGACTAAAGATATGTTCCTAATCTATTGCTCTGGTGAGGAGGAACTTATTATAAAAGGTTACACAGATGCGAGTTTCCAAACTGATCGAGATGATTTATGATCACATTCAGGATACATTTTCATCTTGAATGGCGGAGCAGTTTCTTGGAAGAGCTCTAACCAAGATATGGTGGCATTATCAACTACAAAGTCAGAATACATCACCACTTCATTAGCAGCTCAAGAAGCTGCATGGTTGAAGAAATTCATTGTCGATCTTGGGGTGGTCCCTTCCATTCAGGACCCTCTAGAAATTCTTTGTGATAATCAGGGTGTGAATGCTCAAATAAAGGAACCCCGTGCACATCAAAAGACTAGGCACATTGAGAGGAGATTCAACTACATAATAGATGAAGTTGAAAAGGGAAAGATATGTATCGCAAAGTTCACACAGATCAAAACATTAGAGATCCACTCACGAAGCTCCTTGAAAAGGCAAAGCATGAAGGTCATACTTGTGCCAAGGGACTTTGATATTCTAGTGAATGGATTTGACTACAATTTTGTATTTGGATATTGAAACCTTTTTATTACTTCAATGAATTATTTGGTAAAAATGTTTCAACTAATGTTCCTATTTTGCATATTTAAATCTATGAGTACATTATTTACTCAAAACGTCTGTAGTCGTTCATTCTTATGGGAACAAGTATGAGGGTAAGACTATTATGAACCTGGATTGGTGGATATTCATATTGATGAATAGAGAGCTAAGGGTTGCTGCTAAGGTTCATAGGTATTTGTGGGATACAAATATTGGGCTAACCCGCATCTCAAATATTACTACATGGAATATTCTTGATTGATCATAAGTAAATTTGAGTAAAGTCGAATATCATTTGGTATGGTCAACCCTGAGATACATATTGGGGCTTGATATTCACCGAATGTTATACTTTGACTTAGTTCTTGGCTGTTCTAAAACATGCGAGTACATAAGGCTAATTTCAGGTGTAGTGCGAGGTGATTGTGAGAGGCGTATGTAGTGAAGATGGGATTTGTCCCTCTTATTCATTGAGAGTAAAATGTCTAAGGCCTATTAAAGTTAAATCAATGGAGATTGATAACATTGTGTCTCTAGGATTTAACATGACATCTGTGATACAAGAATAGATGATTGATTCACCTCAAAAATTTTTGAGTAAGGTACTTGAAGGGGATGATGTTATTGAATGGCACTTAGTCATACGTATTAAGGATAGTAAACCGTTGTTAGGCGGTACTTACTGCTTGCATCAATCTTTTATGAATCTTGTGCAAGTGGGAGATTGTTGGATCTTGTATGCCCAGACACATACAAGATTGATGTGGTTAGTAGGTTATGATCCAAGTCGGGTCATACACAATAACAAGCTAAACAAACACCATTAAATATTTATTTGTTGATATGATCAAATACGTAAGTATAAACACCAATTAGAAAATGGGTTTTCTAGATTATTGCATTTGAAATGGAACAAATTATTTGGATATTTTGTTCATGAGAAGTTGTTTGTATTGTTATTTAAAAAGGTTAAATAACAACAAATAAAAGTGAGGTTAAGTTATAAAATTAAAAGAGTTTAATTTTATAAACATATACATAATAAAACATATACTTGGTGTCCACCTTGGGATTCTTTGTCTTGATTTATTACAAGACTTTAACCACTTTTACACTCCACTCAAACCACACTCTCTCTCTCACACACACACAAGTGCAACTCTCTCTTCCTCTTTTCTCTAAATTTTCGGATGGAGAAGAAGGCATAATAAGAAGAGTTTGATGTTTAACCTCCTAACATGCTGGGTGTTTGGCAAGAGCTTGTAGGTATGCTTGCTTGAGGTCTTCTTCTTTGGAGGCTTGTTAGAACCCTTAGAAGATTAACATTTAGTCTTTTATTGTCTACTTTATATTTTGTACTAGTATAGGGACTAGTTTTGTAAATTGTTAGTTCCTTAGTTTCTAGTATAAATAACTTAGACTATAAAAAAATGAGTTTTTTTTAACTGCTTTCTTACTCTTGTAATTGTTTTTGCTATATCAATGAACTGTGAATTTTGTTGAAATTGCTTGATTTGATTACAATTGTTTGTGTTTTTTTAATTGTTTACATAAATCATTACAGATTGAATCAATTGATCCTATCAATTGGTATCAGAGCTTTCGGTTGAGTGTTTTTGAAGTTCTGTCGAACATAGAAACTTCAAAAATCCACTGAAATAATTAATTGACAATTCGCGTGAAACATTGTGTATTAAAGTTGTGTTTCATCATGAGAAACATAATTTGAATCACAAATTGCAGTATATTTCATCAAATCTATTGAATTTGTTGTTCGAACGAAGATGAAGTTTTCAAACTGACAAATCTCAAATTCATTGATTTGTTATTGATAATGAAGAAATTGATACTAGAAGAATGATTATCAGCATTATATTGAACTAATTGAAAAGTTTCAGTTCAATTCATCAACAATTGAAGGATTTCAGAAATTCAGAGTTCGTTATATTCATATGAATATGATGAATGTTGCGCATTAGCGTTAAAAATCACAGAAATTTGCCTAAGTGTTTAGGCGCTTGAACACTGTTTAGGAGCTTTTCAACTGTTTGGGCGTTTTTCAACTATTGAGGAGTTTTTACCCTAGGCATTTTACTACTATTGAGCAGTTTTGAAATATTTTTCTAAGTGTTAAGACGTTTCTAAGTGTTGAAGTGTT
>BJCM01233297.1:0-11923 GCA_018326385.1 Flaveria bidentis
TACTTTGAATAAGGACAATATTCAATTTGAATTACACATAAAACACCATCCATTAATCAAAAACACCATCCATTAAGAAGAGAAACCCAAACCAACATACAATTAAACTGTAATCCAACCTCACTAAACTGACCAATGTGTTCATCTAAAAGAATCAATAATTAAATAAGTTAAACCGAACATGAATAACCTGATTAGTGCGTTTAACCCAATATTAATAGCCCAAACAGATAGAAAGTAGATATGTGGTACTGCATCAAATCTCGCTAAGAAGCATTCACATACAATGCATCAGATAGAAATCGAATCGGATATGATATAAACAATCACATACAATGAATCAGACATACTAAAGACAACATGAAACAACAAAACAGTAGGTTTGACACGTACCAGTAGGTTTGAGCCTATATAAAATAGCTTAGTCTTCACAAAAAAACCATAAGGCTTCCTAGAACATAATGTGCAAATCAAACAACGAATTATAACACTGAATCAGAGGAATACGTATATTGTTTGAATTCGAACAAAAAGATACATGATCGAAAAATTCATCAACAAAATTGGAAATAATAGGACTGGTGAAATCGCGTTTCGAGTCGGTCAAGATACAAATTGAACATAATGTGTAGATCAAACAACGAATTATAATATTAAATCAGAGGAGTATTTATATTGTTTGAAATCGAACAAAAAGATACATGATCGAAAATTCCATTAACAAAATCGAAGATAACAGGACTGATGAAATCGCGTTTCGGGTCGGCCAAGATAGAAATCGAATTAATCAAAATCATAAATGCTTACCTGACCATCATGATTAATTAAGTTGTAATCGGATTGATGAAAGCATAGGTAGAGATGAAATCGGAGGTAAAGACGAAAGTGTAGAGAGGAGGGGATGAGAGAGGAGCGGCTGAAAATGGAGAAAGATGAAATTAGGGTTAGAAAAAAATGGTTTTAGGCCTTTTTGAATAAACCCGAATAGAAACATGGGTCGGGTTTGAAACCCGCGTGTATTTTATTGAAAAAAATGCTAAGGTTGTGTCACGTGAATGTTATGTGTAAATAAACTTGCCAAGTGGCAATGTAGTTGTTGAAATGTTGCCAAGTGGCTGAAAATGGTTTCTTTTATTATATATAAAGATTTGTGTCAAAGCGTGGATGAATAGAAGAATGTCACGATGGTATATTTGGAATATAATGAATTGCGAATGATAAAGTGTGACATTTTATATACAAAAGGGAGACATGAAACATGTTTAATGATTCGTACGTTTGTGTTTAGATTAAGATTTGCATGAAAATGTACGATAATAGTTTATTAAAAACATTCATAGTAAGTTAAATTACATAAAGAAAAACTTCAAAGTATGAGAGTTTTATAAACAGGTTTTAAAAATAATATTTTATAAGACTAATCAAAGTTGAGGGTGTTGTATGATAATTATTTAAAATCAAATGACTAAAATGTCATTGTTTTTAACCGAATTAATTAACGTTGTTAGTGTGTTGGAGTTAACTAAAACAAATTGCGAATCACGGGGAGTAAAATCAAGATTTTGAAATCTTTAAATGAAAAACGTTATTTACATCAAACCACAGGGAGCAAAAGTGAAGTTTGCTTTATTTTTTTACCTTCTCCAAATAAATTTGTTATATCACTATTTCAATCTTTTGCAAGTTTTAAAGTCTTTGTAAAAAGTAAAATTTCGATAAACAATTCTTTAACTTCAACTTAAGTTCGTATTTTTTATCAAAATCAAAATAAAATGGAGTCATCATCCAAAAAACAATGTTGTCACTCCAAAAAACTATACGTGCATCTTTATATACTCACAAAAACTCATTATACTCATGTGACTCGGCTCCGATGTAATCAGCATAAGTTCACACCTAAGCTTGAACCCCTGTCGGTTACATACTTACATTATTTTGAACCCCTGTCAGTTACATACTTACATTATTGGGTTCTTCATTGTTGACACGACACAAGTATTAGATATAGTTATTATCGACGAAGTCAACTAGATATAATATGTTATACATGATATGAACTTTTGCTTACTCATATATTATATATACAACATTAAAACGTGTCCACCACATCTTCATCTCATATATAGGGAATCGTTAAGAGTTGTTCTTTCCTTTTACACTAGCTTGGTCTCTACAAATATAACATGAGATTCCATCACAAACTCAATGACTTCACATCAATAACCCTAAAGTGTGAGAATGATTTTAGCTTGTTGACCTTTAAAAAAAATATGTAGAGTCAATGACTGATTCTCTTTAAGTCAACTCTAAAAAGTATACAAATACTTAAAACATAGTAGATAAATGTTGTATTATGTTTATTCATCAAATATACTTATACTTGGCTCTTTTGAAGTATATATATCTGGCTCTTTGAAATATTAGTGAAAATATTATGAATAGGTAGTCTTAATTAACATAACATATATCATTCAAAACAAGTTCATACATTTGTCGTTAAAATAACTAACGGATATAATGTAAAAAAATAATTAAAAAAAGAAAGTTCTAACTTATATTGGTATATTAGATGCTTACAAACTAGCGTTTATATCTCACGCTATGCGACAAAATTAGCAATTTTTACATACATATAGTCGTAAAGGCGTAAACGTTAATACAATTGGGTTATAAAATTTGTAACGTTAAAACGAGAGAAGATTAAAATGTCTTTGCCCCTAAACCTCAAGCAAATGAAAAAAAGAAAAGAAAAAAACATAATTTTAATTAAAAGAAAGGAAAGACAACAAACAATGAGTTAGGGGGATTGTTTGACAGAATCTGAATTAAACTTTTAATGGTACAAATGTTTGAATGATTCATCACTTAATGGTTCAGATTGTTTGTTTCGCAAGCAAATGATTAATGGTTCAGACATTTGCCTCTGAATGGTTAAACATTATACTAAAAGGATGTTTGGCAACATCTGAATCAACCTCTTAATAATTTAGATGCCTGAATGGTTCGGCACTTAATGGTTCGGACTGTTTGTTTTGCGTCATTCAGACATTTGTCTCTAAATGGTTAAACATTATATTAATGTTAAATGGTTAAGATGAATTGATCAGACATTTATTTTAATAGTTAAAAGAAATATTATCTCTTAATGGTTCAAGTTTCTCATTGGTTCATGACTTAATGATTCATATCTTTTATTGGTTTAATATTTAATCATTAAAAAATTATCAAACAAGCCCTTAGTACTATTCACTTCAATTTAAACACATATATAATTTAAAATATATGTAATTATAGTTATAGTATTTGCATATAAATAAATAAACATAAAAACAACAAATTGCTAATTTTAAATAAGTAAATCAAATAACTATAACAAAGTAAACATAAATAAAGCAAGTGAAAATGAAATTATAAAATATTAAAGAAAGTATGTGTTGGATAAAGGATTGTTTATTTTGATTGAAAATAACTTTTGATATAAAAAACTTATTAAAGTATGACTTTTCAAAATGAGTTTTTAAAAAAAGTGTTTGGATTTGCTTATAAAATATGTAAAATATTGTAAAATGACAAAAAAATACTGTTCAAAACCAGTAAGTAAATTTTCATTTATTTTTCAAACCCTACTTTTTACTCTTTATGAAAAGTCAAGTTCGAAAGTTTTTTTGGTTTTGCCAAATACTATTTTTTACTTATTAACTTCTTAAAAATTAATAAGTCAAAAGTAAGAAGGAAATAAACAATTCCAAACACGCACAAACTCTAATTTGTCTAGAAAGAGAACATATTTATCTGCAAATAAAAAAATCATCAAGAATCGTCACAGGAAGATAGATATGTATGTTATGATTTGCGATCCTTCATTCTAATTTGTGAGAATGAAATATTTAATTAGAGAAATTCCTACCTTTACTTTTCATGAAGTAGAGGAAAATTTTAGATATATGATGTTACGAAATTTGTTTTATATAAATTCAAATTATATAAAAAAAACAAGAAAATGAAAAATTAAAAAAACAAAGAAAAGCAAAAAAATAAAAGAAAGAAGGTAAGCAAAACAAATGTTGTAGCAAAATTTTGATAATTCAAGTTTGAAATTTATTCCCGTAAGCGTTTATGGTATTAACGTCCCTTCAATTATAGATTGCAACATTTAGTCAAAAGGCCAATAAATGACAATAATAAACAATCACAGTCTTATGAATAACTCAAAAGGTTACTAAAAGGTCTAGTTCTAAAAGTTTTAAAACTAGCTAAAATGCTACTTAATTCTTTTATTCATGATGCTATTGTCAAAACGGATCATGAATTAAAATTGAACAACATGGATAATCGAAAAGAAGTGAATAATATTGATGGTTGTAAAGTCGGATGTTACAATAACATATAAAAAACATACAATTGACGTGACATTTCTTCTTTTACTCATTTTTTTTAATTTGATGGCTTAGAAATGTACTATAGTAAAGTAACATGATTCATTGTTTAAGATAAATATAAAAAAAATCCAGTCAAAAGTAATCAAGTTTTTCATATATCTATTAAACTCATTTAAAATCTTTTGATTTTTATAATCTCTTTAAATGTTTTGATGCTATAAAAATTTATTATAATACATTAAAGGTGTTTGTGCGTCTGGTGGTGAACACAACATACGAATATTTATAAAACAAAATAAAAAACTATAGCAAATCATACTCAAATTAAAGAAAATAATTTGTCTGTTTTTATACTGTAATTTTTTAATTCCAAAGTATGAAAAAATTATAGTAATTTAAAAATCATGGAGAAAGTTGGTTTAAAATAAGTTGAAAACTATTTAGTTTTCTGGTTTTAATAATTTAATTTTTTAAGATTGTACCACATGTTTTAAAACTAGTAATTAATTAAACTTTTCAACTTTTAAAATTATAAAATGTTATTTTTTAAAAAGTGAGCTCCCTAAATAGATCACACACTGGTTATTGCCAGTGGTTATTTTCAATACTACTTAAACCTTAACAATCATGAAGATGATTATCATTTAATCTTTTCGACTATCACCTTTTAATTTAAGTTAAATTTAAATAGTAAATTATTAAATAGCAATCAAGATTCATAGATATATACTATTAAGTTACTTAACACTATACATTTTATTATTTATTAAAAAAGATTACATCAAGATTCACATATTTATACTGTTGACTTTAACACTGTATATTTAAGTATTAATAAAAAAAGATTTCATCAAGATTCCCCAAATATAAATTAGTTTTAAAATTTTTAGAATTAGACTTCTGAGCAATGTCATAATTGTTCAAGTTCATAATAAAGATAAAAATAATTGATGTGAATACAGTAGAAAGAATAAAGATCCTTTATTAATTCACACATCAGAATTCTCATTACAATATAACTAACTAGGTTAGTATTCCGTGTGTTACACGGGTTGAATAAATAAAATAATAAATAACTAGTAATAAAATTTATGAATTATAAAACCATGTTTGAAGATAAAATATGATTATAATTGCATATGAATAATTATTTCAAGTAAATAAACAATAGATAGGTCATAGACAGATAGATATATAAATAAATAGATAGTCTAGTTAAACAGATTATAGTTAGTAATAAACATAAAAAATTAGTACGATATTTTAATATAAGATATGTATACAATTATATATACGTACTTGTTCGAGAGATAAAACAATTATATTATTTTAAAATCTCTTATCTAAATAGTTTTATTTTTAAATATTTGTTTTAAGATTTTATTATAAAAATTTACTGTTTATAAAAATCTTGTTTATTAAAATCTCAAGTTTCTAATTATTCTGGTTGTTTTAATAAAATTACATTTAAAAAATTCCATATTTTTTATAATTATTTTAAAAAAAGATTAATTTAAAATATTTTGTTTCAAAAGTTTTAATGTTTTAGAAAATATATAAATTTTAATTTTTTTAATAAAAATTATTTTTAAAAACATAGTTTGATTTAAAAAAAATATAGATGAGAGATAAAAATATATCAATTGACCATATTTGTTTTTATGAAGAAAAAAGAATTGTTTGAGTGTTTAAATTACTTTAATGCCCTTTTGGAAAGAAAATAAAGTGATGATATTTAGAATAATGACAAGTGTTAAAAAGATAGTTTAAGAATATAACAAGTGTCAAAAGAAATATTATTTTATTAATATTTATAGATTATAGATTATAGATTTATCCACGTAAACTAACTAATATATATCATAATAAGAATTGATAAGCAAAATTTTAAAAGATTGACTTAGTTAAATGTATAATTTGATCTGAGATTCTAATCCAACTTTCATGGGTTTATGTCATAACCCCATTGATATCCATGTGACCAACATATGTTTTTTTATGTTTTATTGATTGATAAAATGTCATCAGTTATCTAGTAATGATTCTTATAGTTACCAAAAAAAAGTTAAATGAGCACTAAATATTCAATTGTTTAAAATTATATCTGTTTCTAAAGCATTTGTTTGAGGTACTTTTATTGGCATTAACCTATTTGACATATCTAGGTGATAACATATAACAAGACATAATACGATACGAAACATGAGACGAAGTGAAAATAATAATAAAGTTTGAAATCGTAAAAAGTTCAACCCAAACTCATGAGCATCTCTAATAGGACGTTTTTAGTCCTTAAAAACATCTTATCATTCGTTTTTTAAACCAAAAACCATTGGAGGGTTTGTTTTTTAATGTAGAAATTTATGGAGATTAACATCAAAAAAACATCTGACATTTTCAAGGGTGGACCATGGTTGGGTTTTAATATTAAAAAATAAAATAAAATAATATATCTATTTTAATAAAATATTTAGTTTTTCAAAATTAATTTAAGTTTTATACGTTTCAAGTCAACCTCATACGTCTGAACAGTGACCAAGCGTCTGAACAGTACGCCTGAAAAGTGTTCATGCGCCGAAACAATGTTCATGCGCTTGAACAATACTCAAGCGCCTGAAAAGTGCTCACGAACCTAAACAATGCTCATGCGTCTAAACAGTGTTCATTCAACTGAACAATGCTCGCGTCTAGACAGTAAATTTAATTTTTAATTTTTTATTTTTATTTTTTTTTGTGTGTGGATAAACGGGTGGACCTACTATTAGTTTAAGATTACTTTTTCAAATATTATATTCTATTATAAGTATGTCAACTTTATAATTAAGAAACATTATAAGACGAGTTGGGGTGTTATAGGCATGATAAAAGTCAAGCCACCCTCTAGAAAAGTGAAAAGACGATATTTAGAGGTGCCAAATGAGACTATCTAAATCACACCTTTAGTTTTATAATTTAGGTTTTTATTGATATTTAAGGATTATACTTAAAAGTAATAAGTTTCTCGGATGATTTTTTAGTTTTTTTGCTTCTGTAAACTAATTTAACTTGTATTAAATGTTTGATTCTTGGTAAAAAGAATTTCTTATAAAAAGGTTATTTTCAAATTAAACGAGTTAAATGAAATAAGTATAAATAGTGTTTAATATTTAGTGATTTTTTTCTAATTCAACTTAAATTAAATCATTTTGAAACTTGCTTGTTATTTAGTGAATTTTTTCTTCGCGGTTGAGAAAATAATCACTATATACTAATCAAGATTTATATATGTTTTATTAATTTAATTTAATTTTTAACTAATTTATAAAAATTAAAGAATATTTGAACACCTAATAAAAGTTTGAGTTATTTCAAAGTAAAAAAGACTTTAAAATACTTGAAAACTTATTCCTTTTATTTATTTTTACCTCAACGATCAAAACGTTAGATAATTTTACTTTAGCTTTTAGTGTTATAGTCTTTTTAGATGAAATGAAGTCAAATATTTCACACGGGTAGAATCATTGTTAAAAATTGATAGTGAATGATTACAACATTTTAAATACTTTAAATCGAGAAAATACCATTTTTTACAATAATTGTTAACAGTTTAGTTACTTTTAAAACAAAATAAGAATATTTAAAAAAGTTCAAAAACCCTTTTTAGCATGTTAAATCTGATTTTTACTTTCAGACCTAAATTGTATATCTTTTAAAGTAATAAAACTATGTGAAATTGTGAATTCTGTATGCAACACATCTCAAATCTCAAGTCTCAATGGAGTAATGGACCATGTAAGCTATATGGGCTATAGCCCATAAGAACATTCATAGCCCGTTTCCTATATGCCAAGGGCCAATAGAGTATAACTTTTCGGCTCATAGGCCCATGAACATCATAATGTTTGTTGAGCATTTATATTTCTATGCACTAACAGCATACCTAATTACCTACCGTAGATATCATTCAAAAGCAGATGGACATTAACTTTTTTTTTGTTAATTACGTCAATCGTCTCTTTTACTCCTATACCAAAAGACAAATAATGAAAGAAAAAGAAAAACACCACACAAACACTAACTAGTCACCCCAACCCCATATGTCCCATCTGAATCTTACCGTCAGCCACTATAAACCAAGAACGAGAAATATTGCGAGATTCGTTCTTCTATCGATAATCGTTTTTCTGGTGTATTGATATAGAAGTAGTCGACGGTTGTTCAGGAGTCTCTGTAATCCGAACAAACTCAACAAGCAAATTCAAAAGCGAAACCAAATTTAAAATCAATCAATTGCTCTCTAGTGAAACAATTACACATGATAATCGAATTCATATGCCAACGTAGGAATAAAAGTTCAACTTGTTTAGAATTAAAGGCCTATAATTGCAATAAATCAAATCATGTGTCGTAATAATTTTCAACGTTTCTCTTCATCATTATTCAAACTTACATGTATCAACATCTCTATCATTAAATAACTAATTACATGTTCCAATTTAACACACACAAAGTCATATCCCTAGCCCTCAAAGTCAAATCCAAATAAAATCCCATAATGTACTTAAACCAAAACTCATATAACATCACTGAACATATAAACACGAACGATGTCTTTTACTACTTTGATTAACTTGATTTTTCTCCACTACATGTTGTTCTGGTCGTCGGATGTCATCTAAGTAGAGACACATGATAATCACATTGTTTATATGTACATAAAGTTTGACAGATAAAACGAAGATAGAAAAATGTTGTGATAAGCGGCTACATAAACGCCTTACATATCATAATCAAAACAAAATGTATAAGTGTATACATGGTTATCATAGTCCTCTACTTGCAACTATGTTAAACAAACAAAACTCAAAACTCAAACAGGTTCGATACGAGCTTTAAGTTCAACTCTTTACACATGTTGCGGAATAATAAAACAATCAAAATTAGTAACATAAAGTGCAAACATCATCACAACATAAACCATATATATTATCATGGAATACATGTTCATATATTACATTAACATCTCGTGCCAATATTAAACTATTACACAATTGAAAGGTATAAGCTGAAAAAATATGCTTAAAATGCTTTGATTTACACATATTGTTGGTTGTATGAACCATTTTGCAATATATCATAAATCATATCCATTTTAGCATATTTATATATATATATATAGAATCAATCAAATGCATTATATAACACAAAACATATATATTATCACGAATTTGTATTTAAGCCACCATTGTTCAATGATCTTCACCCATTAAGCCTTTTGACCCTGCTTAATACCATATATAATCATTAATCACTGAGAGAATAATTCATAAAGACCACGATCAATGAGATTTTTTTTTTGTTAGGCATAAAATAATGAAATAGTTATTTAATCTAATATCGTTCAGTAAAGTTATATAACGTTTTCTATTAAAAATTTTCTTGCAAGATTCTTCACTTTTAATAATTCCTTTAATAAATGGTTAAAACATACAACCTAAATAGTATATTCGTAAAACCTGTGCTATTAAAAGCATTTTTAAATTTTTTTTTGTCTATAGTCCAGTGGCACTTGTGATTCTCACCCACAAAAGTGATGCATATTTAAATTTGTATAAGTGAAAGTTAATAAAGATGGCTAAAAAAATGTTTTCAGAATTAGATCGAACGTCGAACCGGACGCCTTATTGGTTTGGTGGTCGGACCAGTTGGACCGGATTTAACTATATTTATATATGTAATTAAATATAAGTAATTTATATATGATTTATATATGCATTTTATAGTTATATATAAAATTTAACCATATTTGTATATCCAACACACTATTTTATGGTTTAACACCCCGTTTTTATCCATTAAAATAAAAAAAACGAAATCCGGTTCGAACCGGTCCGGTTTTCCGGTCCGACCACCGGTTCGGGACGAACCAGCCGGTTCGACCAAACAAAACCGAACTATAGCAGACCGGATTGGCCATCTGACCGATCCCCGGTCGAACCGGCCGGTCTGATCTGGTCTATAAAACATTGGTTAAAAGTGGCACCGGTGATTCTCACCCACAAATATGATTAAAAAAAACTAATGAACATTTTTCTTACATTTACATGTTACTTTACTAGTTTGAAGAGAAGTATTCATTAAAAAAATAAGTTTAATGCCATACAATCATACGTATTTAGGTCACTTCGTTTTAACCATGTATGAAAATTTCACAGCGATGTAAACTATATTAAAACGTTGTGTAGTTTTATAGCTCAAACAAAATTTAGAAAGGGTACTAATATTATGAGTTTATGTATTTCATTTAAAAGACCAGAAGAACAAAGCTTTAGATAAAAATAGTATTTGAGATGGTTATTGTAGTTAAATAATTTTTTCTAGAATAAAAGAAACTCCGTGAAAGAAAAATGGCAATAATAAAATATTAAGAAAAAAAGAAATAGTTACCGTAAGATAATATATATCCTAGGAGAAATCTTATTAGCAGCTTATAAATAATCAAATTTTGATAAAACTTAATGTAATTGATTTTATTTGAAGCACATGAATCATTGTTTTATGGGGTGACATAATCGTGTCAAACAGACAAATGAACCCAAACATGACGTATATATGTATGTCCCTCAAAGCTATCAATTGTAATATATAGACATCAGTGTGTGATTTATTTATGTAAACGAGTCAAAAATGTTGATGGATTTCACGATGATCTAACCTTGACGATCGCGTTTCGAGGTGATCGTCTCCTGACTCGAGGACGCTTGTTGAAATTACTATGAGGATCATCTCTTCCAGTACGATTTGGTGGAGGTCTATGCGAATGAGTTTCAGGTCCTCGATAATCAATATCATACACCTCTGAATTCACTCCATCTGCACAAATCATCACCTCAATTCATCAAACAACTATCATAACATCGAAATAGAAGATATATTCCATCACTAAAACGTTAATCACACGACGAATCATACAAATCTAGGGTTTACAGTTTCCATCATCACGATTCAATCAATTCACAGTTCGATTAATCAAAATATCAAATCAATTGCAAAATCAGTAGTAATATCAAGTCATCAACGGATTTCAAAACACTGTGAAATTCGAATTCGAATTTAATGATCGATGATTGATGATTGATGATCGATGATCGAACGAACCTTTGGAGAATGAAGGAACTGCAAGCAGGAGGAAGATGATGAAAACAGTAGTGATGCAATTCTTCAGATCCATTGATCTTCAATGCGTGTGTGTGTGTGTGTGGTGATGTTAGTGGTGGATTTAAGCATTTGAAACAGTCACCATCTTCACAGCTTATTGCTTGCTATTGTGCTAAGGTGTGTTGCAGTCATAATAATAAATGGTCCAGGTATACAAGATTACGGAAACTGCGTAACTACCATAAACAATATGCATGGGTGTTTAGTGTTTAAGTAATTCTTAAGGTTATATAGTTCTCTGATTATTATTATTATTATTATTATTATTATTATTATTATTATTATTATTATTATTATTATTATTATTATTATTATTATTATTATTATTATTATTATTATTATTATTA
>BJCM01233306.1:0-10761 GCA_018326385.1 Flaveria bidentis
CATTAAGGGTGTACCACCCCAAATTCAAGATGCTGTGGTGGGTAGCCGACCCACAACCTTGGAAGAAGCCATTACTATCACCGCTCAACTCACCGAGAACCATATATGAGCGGGCACCATGTCTATGAAGGGTGCAAAGAAGGTGGAAAAGATGGCTACCGAGGCCGTTAAGGAGACCAAAGCTGAACCGTAAAACAACAACAACAACAACAAGCGCAAGTTCACACCGGCACGCAACTATGTCGTGGCTGCACCCAAACAACCCCAAAAGCAACTTGTACCAGCGGCTACACCTATGGCACAAGTTCCTGGGGCTAGGGCTTATGCTGGTCCTCAGCCTATGTGCAACACTTGTAGGTATCATCATCCGGGGAATCAACCATGTCGTATCTACACCTTATGCAGTAAATATGGTTATTTAGTGGCGACCTGCCACCTTGCACCTAACAATGCCGCCGTGGTCACAAACCGTGTTTGCTACAACTGTGGGGAACCAGGTCATTTTTGCCAACAATGCCCTCGTCTTGTGGGTAATGTTCCACAAGCCCGAGGACGTGCTTTCAACATCAACGCAAATCAAGCACAAGCAAACAACGATGTGGTAAATGGTATGTTAACTTACCTTTGACTTGTGTGACCTAATTCTTTCTATGCGTTAATTGTATCGTTAAATACCTTTAAAATTGAACAGGTATGTTCCTTGTTAAAAATCTTATGCCTATGTCCTATTTGATTCTAGAGCCGATAAGAGTTTTGTTTCATTAGAGTTTGAACCCATATTATGTAAATTGCAATGTTAATATGAGAACTCATCTTCGGGGGGAAAAGAACGTACATAAAGAAAGAGAGTGAAGAAAAAATACTATTAAAATAATCAAAAAGGTGTTTGCAAGTACTAGAACTATTGAAGACATATCATAATACATTATCAATAACTCATGGTTTAACCGAGAAAAAATGACAATAAGGAATAACTGTTTTGATCCCTATGCTTTTTGCATAAGAAATCCCGGCTTGAATTACAACATAGACAATTTCACTGACAACTTTTCGATCAAGACCACCATCAGATTAAATGTTTATAAAGAACTGAAACAAATAACAACCATTTGGATAGCTTAAAACCCAAAAGCATTGAATCTACAAATGAATTAATCAAGAGACAAATAAAATACCCCATGACCAACCACATGGCTATATTGCCACGAACCAAGCTTAATTAAGGAAAACAACATTGTTGGATGCCATGGAACCATTCATATAGTTGACAAGAACAATTCTACTTACAGTGTATGTGATTCAGATGTTACGACTGGATGTGGTGTTGGGGGCTTTTTGTTTCTACCATGGGTTCAATCATTGACGATCAAACACACCCAATTTATTCATAATCCATCATCGAAAACATTTGTGCAATGCAAAAAATCTGCAAAATTAACTTTTATGTTTCAAAATCAAATAAAGAAAATGAAATCCCATGAATCAAAAGCTAGTAAACAAACTTTAACGTTGCAAAAAGATGAACAAATATTAGACCCCCACGCTAAAAGGTCAACATCAAGGTTAACAATCTAAACTTACCTAGGGTCCTTATCATGAAAAATTCCTTACCCTTGATGCGTTTAGCGTATCCATCGGTGGCAATACGCATTAGTCGCCCGTGTCTTTTACATTCACAACCTTGTTCTTCTTCATCTTTCAATCCCCAATTAGTCATTCTTTGTGGTCTAGCTCAACAACCGTACATCCTCATTATCAACCATCATTGTTGGTTTCAAACAACCGGGTCAAGAAACGAACATGCAAGGCTCACCTATTGCTGGACCCTCACCGACATCAAGCCACTGCCATTGGAAAAGGACCACCGAACAAAGTTATAAAACCATAACAATGATTATTGACCGTTTGTTGTGTTGGGGAGACTAGAAGGGCTACCGTCAACACCACCGTCGAAATCATCACTACCATCACCGATCGCTACTCACTTTATGATCTCTTCGTAGTCTATTTGTGTCTACTTGATCTCTCTATTGTTTCATGGTGCAATAGAGTCGATAGAAAGGGACACGTATCACAAGAAGAGTACATGTGTGTGGAAGAGAAATCATGTGCTGACAACATGGGTTCTTTTTGCAAATAATGGTAGTTTGTTGGCCAAATCATGAAACCATAAATCAACACTGTATTCACTAACCAAACTTTTTAATATATAGTATAATCAATCTTTGAGTAACGTGTTTTTGTTACAAAAGACTGAACGAGTTTAATTATTCATACGTTGTGACGGGGTCATACGGCAATTTTAAGGTGGTTAATCATACATGAAAAATACTCATATTGAAATTACGAAACCCTACCACCCTCATATTAAAGGTGGACAATTGGTATTATACATAACTCTACATAAAGAAAATTATAACCTTGACATCCATTTATAACATTCGAAATTTATATAAGAAATGAATTTGTCATAAAACCATGTATTACAATAAGATCATTGATATATAAGTAACTTAAGAAAATCGTAACCTTAATGTGCGTTCATAACATTCAAAATTTATATAAGCAGAAATGTCTCAAATGTATATATTACGCCATGACCATGGATTATACTCTTAACTTAATATAATCAGTGTTGCAAAAATCAGGATTAATTGGAAATCAGGGTATCACCTTGTAATTTTGTGCTAATCGGCCAATTAATCGCTAGGCGATAAATGGAGGTCAAAAGCGAACCTAAGCGGTTGTAATCGACCAAAAATATGTGATTCTAGCGATATTCCGGTGAACTTCAAAAAATCAGGCCAAAAACTGAAAATTTCAACTCAAACTTGGAATTGCCGGCAAAATATGTGTAGTTATATATAAAACTAAGCTTTTTTTATTTAATTTACATATGAAAATGTGTGTATTTATATATAAAAGTAAAATTATATATAAAAATCCCAATCTAATTAATCCACATTAACCTAATTACTTCCAATTAATCGTTAGTCTGTACCTCACCGCCAGACTAGCGCCTAGGGATTTTTACAACACTGAATATAGTAAAACAGAACCACTGAAAAGTTTTAGATGAAATCTATAAGCAAAACATACTTTCTAAAATTACACCTATATAAGTAAAAAAACTTTATATAAAATAACAAAAAACATTAGAAGAGACAATTTGGTAATTAAGAGAATCAAACCCATGTTCTTTATACATCAAAGCATTCATATCAACATTCTTAAGGTGGAGGGGACATTCATGTCATAAACCTCCATCACACCTTGAAACCCACAAATAAAATATCACACGTCATATTACATCACACATCCATATTTAGAGGGTACACTCATGTCATATCACACCTTGCAAAAGTAGTCGTTGAGAGGGGGGATCCCCAACTATTGGATTTTGAAAGCAACACATTGTTAGCACATATTACGAAAGTAACGAAGGTGTTGGGATGTCATACCAAGAAATGTCAGGAGGCTCGGTGTGGGTGCCTCCTCCTCCCTAACCTTATAATTACACTTAAAATTACTATTTTTTCTCTATCCTTTTCAATCAAATAATATTATTATACCTTTATCGTTATCTTTTTTCTCCCCTATACAAAAAACAAGATAGGCCTTATGGAACGATTTGGTGAGGGGTCGATTTGGTTTATGAGATGCAAGCTGAAGAATAAATAGTTTTGGGGTTCTCATAATTACCTTTTGTAACACCCAAAAAGCTTAGAAAAAAATAAGCATAAATGATGGTTTTAAAATAAAGAATAAGGGCTAAAAGAGAGAGATAAAACTTTTACCCATGTGTGGGTATAAAAGGGAAGGGTCGCCCCTACTTTTGATCTCACACACCCAAAAATGCTTTTTAAGCTAGAGAGATTAAGCTTTTTGTGATTCTAGAATTGAAAAGTCAAAGAATTCATAAAATGTATGATTTTTTATTATGCTTCTTCATAGATATAACCTAGATCTAGGCTCCTAAGATGTTTATGATGTGTTTCTACATATAAAGTTTAAAACTTTATGTGTGCGTATGAAGATATCGGTTCCTACCCTCAATTCTGGGGCTTTTTAGTTCAAAAGCTTCAAAGGTGAGTTCTAAAACCCTTTAGTTACATGTTTTATCTTCTTTTAAGGTTGATATGCATACCTACGTGTTAAACTTTTGTTAGAACTATGATTTCCTAAAAAATGTGACATTTGTACAATAATAATGTGGTTTTAACATGTTTTATAATGATGTTTTGTGCATGGTGTGTTCTAGTGTTTAACCCTAGTTATAGGAGGTATAGATCTATGGATTAGAACTACGAACTACTAAAATATGGAGTAGAAATACTAAGAATGATATTGGGTAGAAGGTCGATGTGACAACCCTGTTTTTGGGCCCAGAAAATTTATTTTAGAAACCTTAACGGGCCACACAACGATCACATCGTAAGCCCATGAAATGGATCTAACAATATCAAACTCCTATACATTAACATCCACACACCATAATAGGCTTAGGCCCATCAAAATTTAATGGGCCATTGGGCCATGTTATGATATTGTTCGTGAACTACCGAAAATAGTGGGCTTTAGGCCCGATGCCCTAACAAAATTATGTGCGAATTAGACAGATAGACGATAGGTGATTATAAATGGACCTTACTATTTAACAATCTAGAATTAGCTTAATAAGAAAGCAAATTAAGAACAACCGAATACCAAATTACATTTGAAGAAAATATATGAACACAATTGAAATATCCGATAAATAACTTAATTATAATAACTATTAAACTAATAAAAAATCAATTAGTTGACTTCTTCTCTCATTGATGTAACAAACTCATCGAAGTTGAAGAATGTAATCCTCATCACCTACGTCGTTTAAATACTCTATTTAATATGCGATGGAACTTCATGAAACCTACCTATAATCATTTGATCATGTTCAATCCTATTGACTGATATTCATATTCATTGCAATAACCCTCACTGATCACACACTAACCTCTTCATTCAACCAACGTTGTGTCACCGCCAAGCCATTGCATAAATACCGCATCGTCAGTCAGCTCTTTTTGACTAGATTTCTTCATACATCACAAGGTAACCACCAAGTTATGTATTCTTGTTGACATACATGTTTGGATATTTGTGATTAATGATTATGGAATTTGTTTTTTTCGTATTGATTTGGACGATTCTTACCACCAACATTGACATGGATAGGAAGGATTTAACTACAGTAACAATGATTCAATTGTCTAACTTTACCAACTCGATCAGTTCCATCATTCACAATCCAAGGTGACTCCACACATTCCTAACCCCATACGATGTTCTTCTTCATGGTTTTGTTAATTTAAACATCAACAAAAAAGAAAAAGAAACATATAATTGATTTGCAGAACTAGATTTTTCTTGGTGCTTGAATCCACCCAACACCGTTGTTTTCGACTAACGACTACTAGCTTCGACACAAGGTACCGATACTTATTCGTTAATTGTATGTACTTAAGAAGTTCATGTTCATCTGAATGAAATTAGTTATGGAAACAATGAAACTATGAAGAAGAAGTAGGAGACGGTAAAGGCTAATAGTGCATGTGGGTTGAATTAATTATTTAGATGTTTTGCTTTTCGTACAATATGCATGACAAAGAGAATTAATAAACACCTTTATAGTTTTGGATTTACCACATCAATTTTTTTACTTATATTATAATGTAAAGTTTCAAAATAATTATGTCATGCTTATGTTTAAATTTCTAAATGTTTAAAGATTATAAAGATAATAAGCTTGGTGTTGATTTATGAAATTAATCAAATAATATTACGTAATAGTAATAATAATAATAATAATAATAAACTTTATAAAAAGGAAAATGAATTTTACATAAATAAAGCGTACTAAGTGTATGTAATTTTCTTTTATTAGATGACTATATTTACGAATCAAATACTCTAAGCAAACTTCATTGAATCTGATTTGGAACAATATTTATGTGTAGGCCCTCGTGTTAAGTAAGGACGTCATTGAATTTCGTGTTAACTATAGATAAGCTAATGTACGGATTCCGACCCTTCCCCTCTTGTAGCATGAATACCTCTCGTTCTTGATCTTTATCTTGAATTCGTAACTTAACTTGTTGGTTATTAAATCCATAATATTATTGTTATAAGTGTTTATCGTATAGTTGATATTGTTTGCATGTGATAGGATTTATTTTCTTTGTACTCATTGTCACATGCTTCTTAAATTATTGATTTGAGCTAGTGACCTTGATTAAGGGTTGTGAGTAACTTATTGTGTTATATTGACTTGATTGTATTGTATTGTCGACCTTTGTACCTAAGCGCATCCATCCATGGGGACATAGGGCATCATTGTGGCACAAGTGACGTGCTCTATCTGTGGCAGAGCGATTAGACCACATCGTCTCTAAATTTAATTACGTGCTAAGTTGTTGCACTTATTAATTAGTGTTAAAGGAGGTGTATGGATCGATCCTAGGATATCATTGTTATTGTTTATTGGTGAGATGGTTAGGTGTGTGTGTCACATATTAGTGCATTAGAACTGCAGGTAATGTACATCTGGTTAATTGTTTATTGTTATCGACTCATATGGGTATTTCTTTTTAGATGATTATTATTATTTGATCTTCAACTTGATCATCTTATTGTCATCGTTATTGATCATTGTATTGCTATTGTTTACTTCCGTTATTGAGCATTCTTTGGCTCAGCCGTGCTTTCTTTTGTTGTTTTCTCTTATGTCTATAGCAGGTAATCAAGGGGCTCAAGGGAACGAGTGAAGAGAGTTAACTCAAAAAGTTCGAATAAGAACATTCGGATTAATAAGACTCAATAGTATTTTAGTTCTTAGACCTTTTTTTAAATAATTTGGACCTTGTTGGATCAAGAAGAAGGCTAGTGCAACCAAAACCAATTCACTTAGACAATTTTGGTACTACATGCAAGGGCTTCCGAAGCTTAGCATGGAACTTCTGAAGGTAGTAGAGTTCTTCCGAAGACAAAGTGAAAGATAAACTTTCGAAGACAGAACTCTACTTCCAAAGTCAAGTGCATACTTTCGAAGATCAAGTCATGGAAGAAAAGCCTGAAGACTACTTCCGAAGTACGATAAAAAGAAGAAGTATCCAAGCCTTGGAAGAAGCAGCCTCTTTCGAAGTATAAGTGGCTTCGGAAGTACTTACTCTTCCAAAGCCATTTAATCTTCGGAAGACACTGCTATGAACTAGTGGACACAAGTATGGTCTCTGACACTCCGCTGCAGACCTCTGATACTGCATGGTTTCTTCCTAAAGAGCCATGTAGTTAACCATACTTTATTCCACTGTTCACCTTTTTATGATAGTACATGTTACCAACTTTGGTGACAAAAGGTAAGTCAGGGACTTGTCCTGACTACCATATCTCAGATAAGACTTTATCCGAGATACCTTAAACTATAGTCTTGCAGTATAGGCTTTAGCTAAGGGATCCCAGCTGGTATCAAAATATATTCGGCTGCAGGTAGTATTATATATAGGTTCTCTTTGTAACTCATTCCACACTGCTTGTAAGAGTCTTGTATTATTGAGTTGAGAAGCAATATATGAAAGTACCTTGAAAATTACTTCTTGTGTTCTTTATTACTTTCTATATTATGATCAACTCTTACTGTTTCTATCTTTACCCGAGTGTTGGTCTAGGTGAGTTTGAGAGAAAACATTGTGTTAAGTGACAAATATCAATCATGCAATTGGTATCAGAGCTCTTTAGGCTCTTGATTGCGTGATCTAACCATCCAAATCAACCTGTTTTTCACTCCTCCCTTCAACTCACTCACTCTAAATGGCCCTTAACAAATCCGAAGTAGAGATGGGAACAATGACAAAAGCTCCCATCATTACTCCTGAAAATTTCAGGTCTTGGAGCAGAAGAATGGAAGGCTTCATTAGATACCAAGACAACAAAATGTGGAACTCCATTATCAATGGCTCATATAAGCCAAAGGTGGCATCACCTGGTGGAAACGGTGCCATGATAGAAAAAGCTATTGAGGACTATTCTGATGAAGACAGAAAGAAGATGGACATCGATAGCAATGCTATGACCATTCTCATGACTGCAATACCGAACTCTATTATGGTGGGGTTCCAGCATTGCAAGACTGCCAAAGAATTATTCGATGCACTTGCTCAGATGTATGCAAACTCCAGTGACTCAAAGAAGGACTCACTGAAGCAGCAGTTCGAGAACTTCACTCACATTGCTGAAGAGACCCTCAGCTAGCAGTACTTCAGGTACATGGATCTTATCTATTCTCTTCAGTCTGTGAAGATCACTCCCGAACTTAGAGATCTTACTAGAAAGTTCATGAGTGCTCTTCCAAATGAGTGGACATTCTACTATGTCTCTATCAAGAGAACATAAAACTTGAATACTCTTACTATTACTGAACTCTATGGCATCCTCGATGGATATCGCCTAGAGATGGAGAGTAAGAAGGGCCACCAAACAAGCAGACTCATGAGTCTTCCTGCTAGCAATGCTTTAATGGTTGCTGAAGGTTCATTACCCCCACAACCTCAGCATTACCTGACCAACCAGCAGCCATCCTGCTCTTCTGGACCATACATCACTTTCCCTAAGACTCCAAGGTCTCAACAGGCTCAACACAACTCATTTCAGGAAAGTTGTGCCTTTGTCTCAGGAAGTGGACACTCTGGGGATTTTCAAACTGCTTTGATGATCTTGAGTGTTTCAGTCCAGACGATGTAGAGTACGTGGACATTGTCCAATAGATGGCTCTTTTAACTTATAGAGAAAAGAAGTTCTTTAAGAGAATTGGAAGGCATTTCCCTCAAAACCCAACTACCAGTAAGTTTGGGTTTGACAAGACCAAGGCAAAGTGTGACAACTGTAACCAACTGGGTCAGTTTGTAAGGGAATGAAAGGCTCCCAAGACCAATCCGGGAACCCCACAGACCTCCACACATCCCTCAACCTCAAAGCCCTCTGAGAAGTCAACTGAAACAGCTGCAATGGCTCAAGAAGTTGACTGAAGCTTTATGGTACAGGATGTGACTCTTGTTCAAGCTTTCATGGCCAGAACAGACGATGCCTAGGTATATGAACATCCCTGCACTCCAGCCTGTATAGCTAAAGTTAAACTTTATCAGGATTACAATATGGAAATCAGATCTGATATTAAGTCTTTAAACATTTTAAAATCTGATTTTAAAAGAGTTGAATCTGACTATTAAAAGAAAATTGAGGAGTTAGAGAAAATTGAGGAGTTAGAGAACACACCAACTACAAGACTCAAATCAAGGATCCGATATCCAAATTATCTGAGGCTCAAGCCCAGCTTGTCACTGCTGAGGCTCAGGCTAGGAAGCATGCTATTTCTGAGCAGAACTTCCAAGCTATTCTTGCATCATCATCCCATTCCAAACTTTGTTATCAGAACAAAAGAGGGTTGGGAACCAATAAAATTGCTCCACCACACTCTTATGAGTCTATTAGACAACCTAGATATGGTAATGAGGAGTAAGAGGTTCCAACTGCTGACCCTTCCTCACTAGAGTTGAAGGATGAAACAACAATAGTGGCCACCACAGGGAAGGAACAAGTAGATGTACCCATCTCCTCCTGTGAAGATCAAATCCTAACCACTAAGGCCAGAAGAACTACCAAGTAGGTGGTTGAGTCCAAGCAGAAGATTGACCCCAAGCAGAAAAGTGAGTTTATCTCAACTAGATTCTAGGTGTTAGGTACTTCTGATTCAGGAAAGGAGTGTAATACCAGCACTCTTGTCCTACCAAAGGATCAGAAGTTGAAGGGAAGAGTTGCTGATGAAGAAAAGAAACCCAAGAAACAACAACACTCACATTCCCAAAAGACAAACATTGCATGCATCATGTGTGGTCTGCAAATCCACATGGCAAAAGATTGTTATTACAATCCTGTAAGCACACATTATTCAAATAATGTTAGAAAAGAAGGAGTCAGGGAAGGTTTCACATTTGGACCTTTTCAAACGGTTCAAGTGATGAAGAAGGGAAAGCTAGTTCAGAAGCAAGGTTGCTTTCGAAAGAAACTCTTTCTTCCGAAAGAAAATGGCTTCGGAAGCAAAAGCTACAAAGGTTCGGAAGAACAAGAAAGCTCCCTTGAAACCATCCCAGAATAAGACCGCTTCGGAAGAAAAGGTGGTGAAGGCTTCTTTCAAAAAGAAAGAAGCTTCGGAAGATGGCCATGCTGCAAAAGCTTCAACAAGCTCATCCTCCAAGATCAACCAAAGGGTGGACTGGAAGATCAAGGAAGTTGCTATAGCCCAAACCTCTTCTTCAAAGACCTCTATTGAACCCCCATGCATATCTTTTGGTTCAATTATGTCACTATCTTTGGAAGAACCCAAGACCAGCAAGGCTTGGGATTCCAAACAACATTAACAAACTCATCTTATATGCAGTGACATCCATATGACAAGAACAACAATGTCTGGATTGTAGACAGTGGATGCTCCAGGCACATGATAGGGAACAAATCTCTCCTTCAACACTTTCAAAACTATGATGGAGGTCCTGTTCCATTTGGAGGTGAGGCCGAAGGATATATTTCTGGCAGAGGGAGTATATCCAATGGTAAATTAAAGGTTGCAAAGTTGACTTTTTCAAACAGCTTAAACATAACTTGTTAAGTGTTTCTCAATTCTGTGATCAAAAGCATCAAATGCTTTTCACAGAACATGAGTGCATTATC
>BJCM01233328.1:0-21598 GCA_018326385.1 Flaveria bidentis
AGTAACATCTTGTAATTTAATTAGATGTTTTAATGGTTAACACTTATAATTAACATTTGAAATTTATAAAATAGTAAATTTTTATGAAGTATAATTATTATTATAAATTGATGTAACGATAAACTACTTGAAATTTTTAGTAGCTCAATTCATAGTAATGATTATATAAAACATTTGTGGCGTTTGATCATCTAAATAAATAACATACTTAAATAATGAATTTTACCATTTTGAGAAAGTTTCAAAATGATTTTGGGTTTATAATTGGAAAAATAGCGGATGTTACAAATGGAAATGAAATTTAATCTTAATTTATTGTCATTTTAGTTTTATAATGTCTTTGAACAATCTATCATATCTCGCGCCCCGATATTTCCACCATCAGTTGGGGTGTGACATCTGACTAGTTTCACTTTCTCGTCCTAAAGTCGCCCTCAACTTAGCTAACTCGTCACCATTCATGGTGAGTTTGCATCCATTTGTGGGACGTGCCACATTATAGCACCCATAATCCATGGGTACCACCCTTTATGGGGTTAACAACTTTAAATTGAATCTGGTTATTCAATAATTTTACAAAAGTGAATTTAACACCACTATTTGGATCCTCATGCCACTTTAACAAATTCAAGCTAGCTAAACACGCCCACAGGTCTTTTGATCAAATCAACAAGTGAAAATTTTTTCTAGTGATCCAGTCGTAGAACTAAAGAAAAAAACAAAAAAATGTTCAGAAACCTGGTCTGTTTATCGGATTACTACTAAAGAGGTGACACACAACGTAGTAACGTTACGAGATGCTAATCCTCCTGATCAACAAATCCACTAGTGAATTCACTCTAACTAAAACGAATTTAATTGTTTGTTCAGCACCTACATCCCGAAACTAGAACTCAACAACCGAATGCAGAAGATACCAAACCACGAACGAAACGACGATAACAAAACACTGGCTAACGGCCTTCGTGGTAGCATTAGGCAATCGATTGAGAGAGGGGGCGCATGATTACAGTTGTTGCATTAACTCCTTTAGTTGTGAAATTTTTGCACATTAAAATTACTATATGCAAAAAGTATAACAATAACATTACAATAGAAATTTCACAACATCATTTTCTCATCCATCTTACATAATATTATAAAAATATAATATTTTAATACGGTTTACGTTGCTCGCGTAAAGTTAATAAGAAAGGATATGGCAATGGTATCATACCTATGGCGGTGAGGTTAAAAGAAGAAATTGACAAAAAAAAACCCCACGTTTAAACCTAAGGCATGCAATCAACATTTGTGAAAGCTGCTTACAAAATAGTACGATCACCAGTGATGATTTAAGAACCAACAATTAAAGAATTGCCACTAGCCACCGACACTTGAATATATTTTTTTAGAGGCTGTTCGGTTTGCGGAATGTTTTGCAAAGGAAATTGAATTGGAATTGAGATTGGAATCTTGTTAAAATTAATAACTTGTTTGGTTGATCAAAAATTTCAATACGAAACATTCCATTGGATTGTTAAACATTCCATAGGTAAGTTAAAAGAATATGAATTTCAATTTTAAAAGAAAATTTTCTAATTTTAATTTCATTTGTTGACCAAATAAACATAAATTTAAATAAAACATTTTTTTATTTCAATTTCACTGATATATAATTTTACAGTTTTAATTTTAATTCTAAAAAATTCTACGAACCAAAAATAACCTTATATATTTTTATAACAACAAAAATAAACTCTTTTAGTTGTTGATGTTCAGTTTTTAAACACAAAGATTGTTGGATGTACACCTTGGGAATCAAATTGGTTCAACAGCGTCACCACCACCGCCACTCCGTCGCAATCGCCGCCCATATGCTCCGGCACGAAGTCGCTATACCCACCAATTTACTCTCTCACCAAGTCCCCATTATCTATCTATCTATCTATCTATCCCCAATTTGCTCTCTCAAAGCATAGAACTTCAAATTTACGAAAAGCTGATAACTTGGTGGAGATGAACATTCAAATAGAATGATAAAGCATGTAAGAACCTTATATGTACCTATTTTCAATGTAAAATCTTGTTACAACAGAACCATAAATCCCCAATTTGCTGCATTTTACGAGTTATCCACCTTCATACATCTAAATGTCAACCAAAGGCATAAACTTGCTAAGCTATTGCAGTCACCATCGGGCACTGATAATCCAAATGACTGTTATAAATTAACTCATGGACAGATTATAACATCTGGGTTTCAGTCTGATACCCTTCTTGCAAACGTATTGATTAGTGGGTATTCAAAATGTGATCATTTGGAGAATGCACGCAAAGTGTTCGATGAAATGCCTGAGAGAAATATAAGCACTTGGTCTTCGATGATTTCGGGTTATACGCAGCGTGGGTATAGTGAAGAAGCCTGGGTGCTGTTTGTTGTGTTTCACAGAGATTGTGAAGAGACTTTAAATGAGTATGTGTTAGCTAGTGTTGTTCGTGCAGCCGCACGGTTGGGGAGTGTGGTCAAGGGTTCTCAGTTGCATAGTTTGGTTGTTAAAACAGGTCTTGATCAAGATGTTTATGTGGGTACTTCAGTTGTTGATTTTTATTGTAAAATTGGCAAAGTAGAAGATGCAAGACTGATATTTGATGATTTACCAATTAAAACTGCTGTATCATGGACTACGATGATAGCTGGTTATGCAAGATTAGGAAAGGGTGAAGTTTCTTTACAGTTGTTAAGCCAAATGAAAGAAAGTGATGTTATTCCAGACAGATATGTGCTCTCTAGTGTTTTAAGTGCGTGTTCGATTGTTGGGTGCTATGAAGGGGGGAAGCAAATTCATGGTTTTGTGTTAAGAAGAGGTGCATCAATGGATATATCAGTGAGCAATGCACTTGTGGATTTTTATGTGAAATGTGGTAAAGTGAGATCAGGAAGGAAGATTTTTGATCAAATGTTGATCAAGAATGTTATATCATGGACCACCATGATTTCTGGCTATATGCAGAATTCATTTGATGATGAGGCTGTAAATTTGTTTATTGAAATGACAAGAAATGGTTGGAAACCGGATGGTTTTGCTTGTACTAGTGTTTTAACTTCATGTGCTTCACTTGAAGCTCTAGAGCCAGGTAGACAAACACATGCTTATACCGTCAAGATGAATCTTGATAAAGACGAATTTGTGAACAACGGTTTGATCGACATGTATTCAAAATGTAATTCTCTTGCGGATGCAAGAAAAGTATTATATGGCATCCCAAATCGAAATGTGATTGGTTACAATGCAATGATTGAAGGTTACTCTAGGCATGAAAATCTTTATGAAGCATTGGATCTTTTCCATGAAATGAGGCTAAAAAATATAGGCCCGAGCCTACTGACTTTTGTCAGTCTTCTTGGCATTTCAGCTTCATCTCTCGCTATACAACTGAGCAAACAAATTCATGGATTTATGATTAAATGTAACGTCTCGATGGACCTATTTGCAGGCAGTGCTCTAATAGATGCATACTCAAAGTGTTCTTTTCTATCTGATGCCCGCCTAGTGTTTGATGAGATGCCTGAAAAAGATATTGTGGTATGGAACGCTATGCTTTTTGGGTATACACAGATATCAGAAAATGAAACCGCTCTCAAACTTTATCAAGAACTGCAGATATCACTTCAAAAACCAAATGAATACACGTTTGTAGCAGTAATTACAGCAGCTAGCAACCTTGCTAGCCTTCAAATTGGGCACCAATTCCATACGCAGCTCTTAAAAACAGGATCAAACCTTGAATCGTTTGTCACAAACGCATTATTAGACATGTATGCAAAATGTGGAAGCAAAAAAGATGCTCAAAATCTATTCGAATCCACAGAGTACAAAGACATTGTGTGTTGGAACTCAATGATATTAACGCATGCACAACATGGAGATGCAAAAGAATCTTTAAAACTGTTCAAAATAATGTTAAATGAGGGGATCCGGCCCAATTATGTCACGTTTGTAGCTGTCCTATCAGCGTGTGACCATATGGGGCTGGTCAAAGATGGATTTGGCCACTTTGAATCAATGGCTAGTTTTGGAATTGAACCAGGGGTGGAACATTATGCTTGTATGGTTTCACTTCTGGCCCGAGCTGGGAAGTTGTATGAAGCTAAAGATTTCATTGAGAGTTTACCTATACCGCCAGCTGGTATAATCTGGAGGAGTTTGTTAAGTGCATGTAGGGCTATGGGAAATCTTGAAATTGGTAAATATGCTGCAGAAATGGCGATTTTGAGTGATCTGAAAGATAGCGGTTCGTATATTTTGCTTTCTAATATGTATGCAAGTAAGGGTATGTGGGGTGAGGTGAAGAAGGTGAGAGAGATGATGGAGTCTAATGGGGTGGTGAAAGAAGCTGGATGTAGTTGGATTGAAATTAATAATGAGGTTCATGTTTTTATTGCGAGAGATGGATCTCATCAGCAAGCAAATTTGATTTATCAAGTGATTAATAATCTAATTGATCATGTTAGAACAATAGTATATCCATCAGACCCTTGTATGATTTTGATAAATGATTTTGAGTAATGAAAGAGAAGTGATTAAAGGAGAAATCTTGTTTCCAGTGGTTGGTGGAACCAACCAGGACCTCTTGATCGTGCAGAGTAAATAAGCGTTGTTATTCCTACTTTTTGGTAATTTTCTTATCTTATTGTATATTGTGTTTAGTTGCATTACAAAACAAAATGATATATGTTTATGTTGTTGTGTGGAATTTGTGATATGTGTGTTTAGGAAGCTGAACTGTTGGTATTAGAAAATGTGGTTTTGAAGCATTTTGTTTGATTTGAGATTTTGAATTCTTCTTATGATTAGGTTTGTGTGTTTGCAAGTTAGTGACTAATCATTTAATTGCTTGTTTGGATCCTCTGTTTTGATAGTTTTCTTCATCCTCTGGTATGTTTTATGTAAATTCAGTACAAAGAAGAGTTCAATGCGGTGTTCTAATAAAGTGATATCTGTGTTCCAATTCCCACAAGGTGACAATTCAGTAACCGAAGACTAGTTTTCAGCATTTTATTCATACTGTGATGTTAGAATTCTGTTTGCATTTGCTATTTAGGTAGTGAATATTAGATGGTTTCATTACATCGTGTAAAACTGTAAATATTAATCTAGAGAACAAAAGAAAAGCTAAACTGTGAATCTTGGATATCAAATGGATTGCAGTTCACTCTTCGGCTTATACATATTTGTTCTAGAACTAGAAAGATCTGGAACTAATCGAACTTCATAGCTCGCGTAATCTATAGGATACTATTGGTATCAATATCAGTTTCTGATTATAAATTCTTAGTGTAGCACTTTTTGGTTGAAGGCAACTTGACAAATCTTCTTATTGCAGGTTTTCTTTTAATCCAAATCTCAACTTGGGACCTGATGTTGCATCATGCCTCATTTACAAGGCAAGTTTGTGAACACCTTTACTGAAATTAAATCATAATTATAGCTCCATTGGGAGAAAGATTATGAAGGAACAACCAAATATGTTGTTCACCGGTAAGGTTCATGTGACAATGGGCATGCTACATTTCAGATTTACAAGTATAGTTGTTTTGATCTCATACATGTTTATGGTTCCAGTTAAATTTGATCCACTGAAAGTGGCATCTTTGTAGTAAACCTTTCTTGAATTTCTCAAAAGCTTTCATTTGATCATATGCATCACCATGTAATGTTTTAATTCTTAAGGCAGGTTTAAGCTGCTTCTTTTTTATTTTGAGTCAAGCCCCTACAATGAATTGTTACAGTTTTTTCTAGAAAAATATGTTTGAAGTGACTATGTCAATATTTTGGTATGCCTCAATATAAGATCTATATTCTAAAGGTATGTTTGGTTTATGGAGTCTTTTTTCTTTCTTTTTGTCTTTTCTAGAAAGAATAAGTTTGTTAAAGGAATTGTATTTGGAATTTGAATTTGTTAGATTTATTTGGTGACAAAAGAATCATGATGAAATTGGAAACTATTATTAATGTTGGCAGCACCTCCATGGCCGCCGCCACTTCCACATGTGCCACAACCACCTCCACCAGTGTTGCCGCCGCCACTTCCACTTTTGCGGCCACTACCTCCACTTGTGCCACCTACTTCCCCTCACCGCACCACTACCACCTACCAGTAGTTGGTAACATGTCCATTTAGCTCGGGTTGGGGCAACAATGGTGACAAGGGAGTCATAGATTTTAATTTCTTTGGTTGGTATTCTTCATGATCCGGAAGAAATAACAAATTCCTTTGCATGAAAGAATTCAAAGGAATTAATTTCAACTAGGTTTTGGCGTCACGCATTAGTTTTAACGTAACCCTAAACCAAAATCAAAATTAAAATCAAAATGAATGTTCGAAACCACAAAATCAACAAAATATACAAAGTAAAACACACCAAAACCTTAAATCCATAACATACCAAAACATGCAAAACCCAAAAACTAAATCAAAGCCCAACACCATACACAAAACAAACGAAAATCAAAGCCGCAAGAAGGCGACAATCCAAAATAGAAAATAATGAAAATCAAAGCTCCGGAAAGAGCAAACAAAAGGAAAACTCAAACCTTAATAGAGAGAATCATCAATGTATCGATAATGAAAAAAAGAAAGTAGGAACCCGGAGAAACGCCAACGAACCCTATAAACGAACATAATCAAAACACACATCAAAAATACGTGTCCAAACACAAAGAAAAACCTATACCCAAACCTCGAAGCCACACCTAAAACAAACCATATATAAACACACACACACAAAAAAAACCACCAACCAAACATATTAATAAGGAGAGAGAATTCTTATTCCATTATTTGTCAATTAAATTCTGCCAACTAAAATGTTAAAAATACAATCAGATTTTAATTTCATAGAATTTCAACAAACTAAATGTACTTAAAAATTATCTAATATAATGAGGCAAAATACTATTGATCTTTGATTCTTGCCTAAAATTATGTTATACTTAAATTACTATTCTTTCCAGGTTAATCATGAAGTGAAAATGAGCCACAACATTTGATCAACTAAAGCCAGGTGATGTGGTTGAAATAAAAAGGTAATTATGTGATTTTTAACATTTAAAAAGACATGAAAGGAACAAAAAAAATGAAAATGACTATAATTCTATGAAAACACATGATACCCTTGAAACAATAACCCTCCCCTACCAAAATGCCAAATGCCTTTGTTTCTTTTGGTCATTCTTGTTTGACTTTGTGGTCTTTGCTGGCAATGATACCATCAAAAAACAATCTTCATGACTTAACTTTCAACTTTCCATTAACATAGAGAGAAACTAAATCCACCTCTTGAATTTTTTAATCTATCATTTAAAAATATCAGATCAGATGAATTAATTTTATCTTTTAATATAAAAACGTACCTAATGTTTGATTTAGCTTCTAATTTCCGTAAGTTAATGAGTGGACCATATCATCCGGTCTCACTCTACACTTTGTACAAAAAATTGTTTCCCACGACTTGAACTCATGACCTTAAAGTTATACAACAACAACCTGTAACCTTACTAGTTGCTCTAAAGGTCACCGTATTTATCTTTTAGTATGAAAAGAAGATAATTATATTAATCTGATTAATAAAAGAGGGTAATTTAGCAGATACTCAAAAGCATATCCTTGTTACACTATGAAAACCTAAGAATGCTAGACACCTTTGTAATATCCACCTTTTGTATATATCATCTTTTGACATTTACCTTTCTTCAAGCTTTCATTTGTCATCTTCCCACCCTATAATCCATAAAACAATACCTTCATCTCTCTCTCTTTCTCTTTCTCTCTCTCTCTCTCTCTCTCTCTCACAATTAGATCAAAAGCCCATTTTAGATAGAGAGAGATGGATGGGTTACCAAGGTCAGAAGTGTCATTTAGAAGATCAGGATCATCAGGGCTTGTGTGGGATGATAAGTTATTATCAGGGAAAATTGAACCAAAAAAAGAGGCTCAGAAATCAGAACCAAAAGCCTACAAAACCATAGAGGTTGCACCCACTGTTGACCCCCCTTCACCAAAGCTCAATGGGTGTGGTGCCATTTGTGGTATGTTTGGGAACCAGAGCCAAAAGCATAAGCAGAGTAAATAGAGGTAATTTGCAGTCAAAATCTTGAAAATTTTCTTGATTTTGACTTTTTTTCTATAAGGAAATGTTTAAAAGCATGCTTTTTGTGGGTCAATACTCAATATGTATTATGGGTGTATGTTTATATCTTTGTATGAGGGTAAATTGGGATTGTATAACATAAGATTATAAAGATGTGTTCTTCTCTCTGGTATTTTGTTATTTGAATGTAGAATCTGAATCGTGAAGTCCTCTTTTGTGTTTGAAAGTCGTTCGTTAGTTATATCATTGGCTCACTCGTTAACGTGTTCGTACTCGTTAGCGTGTTCGTTGGCTTTCTTGAGCTCAAAACTTGAGTTTGTTGATAAATGAGAAGTAGAGTTTTTATCTCTTTAGAGCATTCAGGACCCGATCCTTAAAATAATGTGTAAAATACTATGAGTGTAATTTTTATATTATATGGTAGAGTTATAAGTAGTTGTGAGTGAAAGATATGATAAATTTACTATTCAATCTGTATTTTTTGGAATCACTGTTCAAAACCCTATAATGTTATTAATATATTTTAAGTGGTTATGAGTGAAGAAAACAGAAAAAATAATGATAAAATAGAAAAATAGAGAGAAGAGATAGTAATTTGTAGTGTAATTATATGAATAAATATAGGAAATGTGTTGTGAATGCTCGTAATAATATATGTTTTGTGCATGTTTGAGAACAACTTTTTAGAAGTTATTTTTAATTTATTAATTTTTAAAAAATTAATAAGTGAAAGTCAAAAAAGTGTTTGTCAAACCCAAAAAATACTTTTTAAATTGACTTTTCATATAAAATAAAAATTACAATTTAAAAAATAAAAAGGATGTTACTTATTGATTTTTGAAAATTGTTTTTGGTTTAATCTTTTAATATATCTCTTTATTACCTCCTATTAACTCCCTTAATTTTTAAGTTATAAATTTTTGATAATTTTACAACATTTTAGTTTATAAGTTAATCCAAATATTTTTTTAAAAACTCAATTTGAAGTTATAAGTTAAGATATCATTTTTGTTAAAAGTCGTTTTCAAACAAAATAAGAAATCTCAAACATGTCTTTTGTTTATTTATCAAATTCAAACAACTTGATAAGAAAGTACGTTGATCAATCTAGTCTGACTAAATCACTTTTGACGAAATTTTTTATATGAATTGGTATGATACATTATCTAACTCATTTAAATGGTACATTGATTTTATATTTTATCAATAAATCTTTTAAGAGAAGGATGTTTGATAATTAAAAATGGCAATAAATTATTGTGCGTCTACTCGTATTCTTTTTTTGGTTACGAAACGACAAGCTATAAATATGCTTAGTGGTCCATCGGTAGAAGTTTTTCATATTTGGCAAAAATAGGTGGATAATGATTTCACACATGGAGAGTATGGTTTTTTACATCACATAAAATTAGTTTTTTGTTAGTAAATTTATAAATTGTTGAGTTATACAAACACTCATTTATGTTATTGAAATATTTTATTTGTATCTATTTCTCTTAATGTATTTATATGTATGTATAGAAAAATATAAAAATGATAAAATAAATTGGATGTCTCAATAACATACCCATTTATAAAATAACACAGAACTAACTTATGGACTACGATGATAGAGAAAAGGAAAAAGAAAATATGAATATACCAAATACATCTAAAGAAAAAACAAAACATATTAATAAAAATATAAGTCGATGTAAAAGAGAGAATACGCGATAAGACTAGAGAGTAAAATTAAGAAAAAGAGAGAACATAAACATAAAGAATAAAAATAAAAAAAGATAACAAGAAATGTAAACCAAACAAAACTAAAGAGAAAGCGTAATTGTACCAAAATCAAATTAGATGTGAAGAAAAAATGTATATTTAAGTTCACCGTTGTTTTAATATGACATGTAAATTTACTTGCGTAGAATATAAATAAATATTTTTTTTGTCATTCAGCGGTCATTACTCAAACTATGTCTCAAACATCACTCATTTCTTTAATGAGTTTAACAAAACTCCCACTAAATATGCTTGAAGATTACTAAAAATTAAGATGTAGATTAGGGCTTATAAGTCACAACTTTCAACTCAATGAAGTTGGCATGTATTATTTCATAGATTCATTCTCTACATAAGAAGTTTATCTCTAATTAGTATATGTCCTCAAATTATAAGGTCATGAGTATTTATTTATAATGCTACATAAGAAGTATTCTAATTTTCAAGATAACTAAATGATGATGGCATCTCGTATTTTATTTGTGTGTTTTGCCCCTCTATATTCCCTTGGACCGGTTATTAAATTTTTTTAACGGCTCCTAATATACTACATTACCTCGCACTTGAGGATTTAAGCTTTTAACACCTAGTATAAATGATTGACATCTTATCATTCTAACTCTCTTTTTAAGATTTTAGCTCATACTCGATTTACATATAAAATTTGTTTATAATCAAATCCAATGAAGATCATGCAGTCCTTGTAAGTGTTATAATCTACACTTACAGATAATCATATTAAGTAAATCATTAAAGATTACACATAATTTAGTTTACATGAAATATACAACATTACAAATTAAAATTAAGAGAAAAGTAATCCAAAAGGTTATATAAACATAGAACATGATTACTTTAAAATAAATCATTTGGAAAATTATAATGCTTACAATTAAAGATTTTGCGTGTCACCATCAAATTCAAAATCTCGAAATGGATCTCCTTTTGAAACCTACGGATCACGAACACAACCAATTTCAGGCCTAAAAGTTGTGAATAATCAAATAAAAAATCGCATACTTACTTTTAAGGATTAAAGAGACATTCTTACTTCTTAGACATACACTTGTTATAAATAAAATAAATAAATACTAGTGGTATATTAAAAAAACATAAAAATCATATAGGTAAAGGTGATGGATTCGAGTTTAATTCAAAATCATTATTTTTTCATTTTTATTTTTAATTAAATGATACTTTTTAATATTTTATTGGATTTTAATAATTCAGATATAATAATTCATAATATTAATCTGGTCAATATCACTTTCAACCTTCATTTATTACCAATAACAGTCCCCAATGTCATAATTTCCAAACTTTGTTACGTTCGATTTGTATATACATTTTATGGCATTTCGTTTATAATCAAACGTAAAAAAAAATGAAAATATATCATTCGAATGGTTGTTAGTAATAAAATTAAAAGTTGAGATTATTACCCGTCAAATTAATAGCATTAATTATTATCAACTAAAATATAATAGTTTAAATTACTAAAATCCAATATATCATACTTTTATCATTAGTTTTTATTTATTTTTACTCACAATCACTTTTATAAATATTATAAAACTATAAATACTTAACAATAACTTTTCAAATACATAAATAAACAATAATATTTTCTCACTATTATACTAGCAACTAATTACAATTATTATATCATATAAAGACACTTATATCTTTATATGAAACAAAACATGAATTCTTTCTATTTTACCATTTACCTTTTTCATTTTTCAAACAAACGTAAACAAATTGACGAAAGTTATTTTACGCACCTAAAACCAAAAAGATCCCCTCCTCCTTCCCTTTATAAAACACCTTCACCGGAGCTTTCATTTCATTTCTCTCTCCGCCATGAAAACCACCGCATCACCTCCCTTCAATTTAGGGTTTTTCCGCCATTAAAACCCCTTCATCTTCTCCCCCATTATCACCCAACGGCCAACACACACAAACTCCCCTTCACTTCTCACCTCATTTCCACCTCATCATACCCATGTCCTCATACTCCTTCTCCGACACCTACGCTGACGTCACCCAAAAACCCCCTCCTCATACGGGTCGACCCGACTACCCCCCACCTCACCGGCGAAACACACACTTCTCCGATCACCGCGGCCGTACCGCCGCCGGCAGAACCGGTGGTCGAACCGGCGGTGGGTTCGGCCGGAGTAATGTGAGAAACCCTAATGAGCATTACACCATGTCTGAGAAGTTTAGTGACATGAAGCTTGTGGAAGAAGAAGAAAAGGTGAACATGGGGATCAACTTCGACGCGTATGAAGACATACCCGTGGAGATCACCGGGTCGGATGTGCCTAAACCCGTTACCACATTCGATGAGATCGATTTGGGGGAGGTGTTGAACGACAACATCAGGAACAGGTGTAAGTACGTCAAGCCCACGCCGATTCAGCGTCATGCGATTCCGGTGGCTTTAGCTCGACGTGATTTGATGGCCTGTGCGCAAACGGGATCCGGGAAAACGGCGGCGTTTTGTTTTCCGATCATCTGTGGGGTCGTGAAGATGAAGAAGTCGCCGGCGACGGCGCCGGCGATGTACTGTCGCCGGGAGACGGTGGCGTTTCCGGTTGCTCTTGTGTTGTCTCCCACTAGAGAACTTTGCTGTCAGGTGAATATCGATGATTATTATTGTTATCATTGATCACATGTTCATGGCTGATGGATAGTGATGATTATTATAATATTATATTATATTGATCATTAGTTTATTACACATTTTGTTACATTTGCAGATCTGATTTGTTGTATGTTTATGAACAATTATTAGGGTTTGTTTTGTTATCTTCTGTGTTCTTATGTGATGATTATCAGCTTTCGTTTTCGTGAATATATAATATTATTATTGTTCTTATGATCTGTATTGTTTCGTTAGATATTTGAAGAAGCTAAGAAATTCTGCTATGAAACTGGTGTGAAAGTAGCTGTTGCTTATGGTGGTGCACCGATTTATCCTCAGGTTTATATACTTCTAAAATCATTAACAAACACTATTTTATGGTTTTGCTAATTGTGATTAAGGGTTTTGTATTTGGATTATGGTGGTGTAGTTGAGGAGTTTGGAAAGGGGTGTGGACATTTTAGTTGCGACTCCAGGGCGATTAACTGATATGATCGAACGATCAAAGATTTCGCTTCGGAGAATCAAGTATTTGGCTTTAGACGAAGCTGATCGTATGCTGGATATGGGATTTGAGCCTCAAATTAGAAAGATTGTCGAGCGTTTGGATATGCCACCTTGTGGGTCAAGACAAACAATGCTGTTTAGTGCAACTTTTCCGACTGAGATTCAAGTTAGTTTACTAATCATATGAAATTGTTTGATTAATAAAGTTTAATGATCATTAGCTGAAGTAGTTATGTTTGTTTATATAATTGCAGAGGCTGGCATCGGATTTTCTGAAGGATTACATATTTCTTTCTGTGGGACGAGTTGGTTCAAGTACTGATTTGATCAACCAAAAAGTGGTGTTTGTTGAGGATTCGGATAAACGGGATTACTTAAGGAATCTTCTTTGTGATGAAAAAACAAAAGGAAATTTGGGGAAGGTATACATACATGCACAAACGTGCGATCCAGCTCATCCTTCTTTTTCTAATCTACCTAATTAGTCTTTGTAATCTGTTTTCTTTAATCATGATTCAGAACGCGTTGATTTTAATTTTTGTGGAGACAAAACGCAGCGCAGATTCTTTGGAAAACTGGTTATGCAGGAACGGTTTACCTGCTGCTGCAATTCATGGTGATAAAGTGCAGTATGTAAGATCCATTAATCACTTTATGTCTTTGATTATTATCTTATAAAGATTCAAAATTCTTAACTTGCAAATTAATATTGTTATTGTGTGTTTAACTTACTACAGGAAAGGGAGAGAGCACTAAGATCTTTCAAAAATGGTGTCACTCCGATTTTGGTGGCTACTGATGTTGCATCAAGAGGGCTGGATATACCTCGGGTAGCTCATGTGATAAACTTTGATTTGCCACGTGACATTGACAGCTACGTGCATAGAATTGGGAGAACGGGTCGTGCAGGTAAATCTGGAATTGCAACTGCTTTTTTCAACGATAAGAATTCAGGCATTGCGAAGGCGATAGCTGAGCTTATGAAAGAAGCGCATCAAGAAGCACCAGACTGGCTTAATCAGTATGCTGCAAGTCACTCGTCTTCTAATGATTATCGTCGTGGTTCTAGCAAGTTTGGCGGTCGGGATTTTAGGAGTAGGAATGGTAACTCTTATGGTGAGAACACTGATTATGGTGGTAATTCTTATGGTGGTTATGACTATTATGCTCCACCACCTGTTGTTGCAGATTTTACTGAATCTTATGGTGGTGGTGGTGGAGGAGGATATGAATCAGTGGTTGCTAGTGGATGGGAGTAAAAGGTAAAAAGTGATTGTGGTTGTGCCACCCTTTTATTATGACTTAAGAAATGGTTATATTTTGGTTTAGTTTTATCTAATTTTGCTAACAAAAATGAAGATTGGGATAAATGAAGGCTATAATATATAAGGTTTGTTAGTTGCAACATGAGTTGATTTTCGGATTCAAGAAACTTTTGTAAAGCTTGAATATGCTATGAATATGATGGTGATGAAAGTAATATGATGGATGGTTTCTTTTGGCTATTTCTTTCTTGTGAGATGATAGTTTTAATTCTCACAGCATTCATATTCTAATCTTTATCTTTATTCATATAATTACACTAAAAATAATTACTTTTTCTCTCTCTTTTCAATTAAATAATATATTTTTATGCATTTTCATTACATTTTCTCTCCTTCATTTACAATTACTTTCAAAAATATTAAAAAATTTATAAAGGTTAAACAGTAAATCTTTAAATTTATAGATAAACAGTAACATTTTCTCTCTTTCACTTACAATCACTCAAAACCATCTCATATAATTTAAGGACTCATACTCACGTAATTCTAAGGCATAGGTTGTGAATGCTCTCATATGTTGGGCTGATTTTTTGTTTTATCTAGTAAAAATGTAAAATGTAAACATTAACTAATTAACAACATTGATCACATTCATTTAATTTTGTTTTAAACAAAGTTGAAGTTCAAATTGTTGTAAATAGAGGAAAATTGATTAAAAGTAAATTATGATATTAATCCTTGTGGTATGAGGGTTATAACGTTTCTTATCTAATAGTTTAAAAACGCTATGTTTAACCATTGAGGTTTTAAATTTGTAACATTTAACTACGGGATACTAATCCTTGTCAGTTTTTTTCGTTAAATGGGTGTCATGTTAGTTAATTACCCTTGGATTTTAATTGATGTATAAAAATTTATAAAATAAATACAGAAACTATAAAATTATTCATTATGTATATATTATCTAACCTTACCCACCACACCCAACCCCTAAATTATGTCACAATGACCACCGTACCACTGCCACCCTCACTTATCGCACCCCATCACTGTAATACCACCGGCAACCCCACACCACTATCATTATCATGGTGAGATGAAGAGATAGTGGTGCCTGGTGGTGTGATGTAGATGATTTGATGATTAGTGATAAAATACCTTCCAATTTTTAAGGTGGTTCAGATCTGTTGTTTAAGATGATATCGATTTTGGTGAAAGAAGAAAAAAGTTGGGTTAGGGTGTGGTTAAGTGGGGTGGAGTGGAACCTAAGGTTATTTATTATATATACAATTTTAATCTAAGGGTATTTTAGTTTTTTTTTTTTTTTAAATAACAGAGAAATTGAATGGAGTTAACGGTTTAGGTTTAATTGAGACATGTTTATAATCACAGTGGTTAAACCGGACGTTTTTAAACTACTGGATAAAAAACGTTATAACCCGTAAACCACAATGACTAAACTCATAATTTACTATTAATTAAATTATGTCCGAGAGAGAACTCAAATAATTGTATATGAATCCCAATGCAAGTGCAAATGTTAAACCTTTAAGCTAGGTCAGTTATTCCTTAAAATCCATGCAGATTACTATGAAAATGAGCGCTAATGTGTATTGCGGTATATCAGTTAACTATTTGACAAGAACGGGAAGCTTGTTTACAATAATCCCTTTAATAAATTTAACAAATATTAACATGAAAGTTTCATTGGTTAAGTTAAACACTTAAACATACACGAACAAATGTCATGTTTACTTATTTATGTTCGTAAATATTTATTTGTTTATGTTCGTTTGTTAAAAGTTTGTTTTATATATTTAAAACTTTTAATTCGTAATTACTAGGAATTGAAAGCTTCTTTACGCTCATTTGTTTAATAAATGTCATGTTTACTTATTTATGTTCGTAAATATTTATTCGTTTCTGTTCGTTTGTTAAAAGTTTGTTTTATATATTTAAAACTTTTAATTTGTAATTACTAGGAATTGAAAGCTTGTTTACGCTCATTTGTTTAATAAATAAATGAACATTAACAACAAATCTCATTTGTTAAGTTAAATAGACGAACATGAACAAATGTCTTGTTTATTCATGAATATTCGTTTGATTATGTTTCTTTGCGTTCATTTGTTTTAAGATTTGTTATATATATTTATATAGGAGGGATCAAATGAAAACGATTATAATGTTTTCGAGTTTTAATTTATTTAAATGGATCGAGTTGAATTTCATATTATAATGTTTTATATATCTGCACATTTACAACATGAATATGCTAATCTAATATTTTAATAAAGCGGTTACGGAGGTTGTAACCGGGAAGCATTTAAATACACGTCGGGTTCTTTTGACCCATTTGATCATCTCATATTTTTCAATAGAGCAATTTTGTGAGGTTGTAATTAGTTCAATAAACTTCAGGTCACTTTTGACCCATTCAACCCATTTGAATAGTTAACCCATTTAATTCATTAGATTTGAAATATAATCATGTACTTATTAATCATGAAAACAGTTCAAGTTTTTTGACCCACCAAGTTTTTAATGAATTGTTTCATAAGGTTAACGAACCTCTTCTTGTCCCTGAACACGTTCCATTTCCAATTTGGCTAATATTGATTTTCTTTTTCTTTGCAATACATGTCTTAATTGACTGGATTACTTTTCCTTTCAAGGCTTTGATTTCTATTTCTTTGATTTCTCTACTGTTACACGATAAATAAGAAAATCAGAGAGCTAAAGTTGAGAAATTAAGTAATGATAGAAACAAAAATGAACATAAAACCATTTACATAATTTTTTTAGATGATGATAAGCTTACAAGGCAACAACTGAGCCAGTTTAGTTTTCTTTTGTTGGCACAGGAAGCTGATATCCCCATCCAAACCATGTTTATTATATTTTACCGCCTTACAAAAACAGATAATAAGATGTTTAATAGATATTCAACCAGCATGTGGATATAAAAAAAGCCAAACATTGATAAAACAGAACAAAAACGTTGGTACACAGCTGTTGATGCAACTATTGTCCACAAAAGAGAAGGCAAGACCAGTCTAGGTTTGAGAGTTGCATCATGGCATTAAAAATATTGTTTACTTCCTACGACCACTTTGTAGTGTTTATCATCATCAATGTATCATCAAAATTTGAAGTTTTTATCATCAATTTGTAGTATTCATGCCCTTGGTTCATGTGTCTTATGTATAAAATTACTTATGTGCATGAAATTTCTACACCTTCTGTGCTTCCCAAGAAAAACAAAACAAGTATTAGATTGTTAAAATGAAAGCTTAATTATCAAGTGAGGATCTTGGTTGAGAGTCCAAAGTCCAAACCTTGCAGCAGCAGATGCATCAATTGATTTAAATCTACTTGTCAAATCTACTTGTCTGGGTTGTGAAGATTGCTAGATGCTGTTATCAAGACTGATAATTGAAATGTTTTGATAAATTTGCATGCTGTTATCTTTTTACAGTTTGACTTTCTGTATGCACTGTAAATTGCTAGATGGGTATTCGCATCAAATTGGTCGATTATTACTAAACAGTTTGTTTATGATTAATTAATAGATATCCAAGCTTTGATGGATCTTGGTTGGACAAGGTTGCATAATCCTATTGTTGAAGGTCCTATATGGACCTTTCACAAGAAACAGGTTTGGGTTCTAGAACTTACTAAGATATCTGATGTTTTCTTTCACTTTTTCTTTAAAATGAAAATACATAAGCAGTAACAGAAAACTTTGAAACAATTTGATTTCTCAAAAAGATTCTTTGGTGTTTGATCAATCCCCTACACTGATAGATGATGAGATGGATGAGGACGAGCTAGTGGAGGTAGAGGTAATAGATGATGACTTCGATATGAATTATGGAGGTTATATATACCGCTCTGGAGGTCAACTAGAATTCATTGGAGAACGTCCAAAACCCGTTAAGGTGAAGATTGGGCGTCCTCATCCAAACGCGATCACCTATGGAAGGCTGAAGCGTATGAATCCATTCTTATTAATATATTAATCAATCAAGAAATATTTGGATTAAAACGCGATCTTAATTATCTTGTTGTTTAATAAATAGGTAGAATGGCTGAAACCGGTAGAGGATTTCTTCATGGTGATCCTCTCGGGGTGGTTCCCTGGAGTCTATTTGCTATACCAATAGGTTCATCACCAACAGATCCAACATCAGCTGCTTCTGCTTCTGATTCAGGTAACTTAATTATTAAGTATTTGTTTTATAAGCTTTACATCAATGTTTAGATGCTTTCTATTGATTAATTTTGTCTATAATTAATAGGCGTGCAGCTTGACCCGATTGAGGTGGATCTTCAGCTGAAAATGGATCTTGGTTTGCCAAAGGAAGGCTGAAACTGATGTTGCTTTTGGTAACACTTGGATTAAATTTACTAGTTTAGGTTTGTAAAACAGGTATGAAATGTTTTGGTCAAATCCAATCTTTATACTTTGGCTTTTTTTAAATTTTAATTATGTATGGATATGGACTCTATGGTTATGATAAGTGGCTATTACATTGTCATTTGTTTTGTTAATTCATCGAGCCAAACTGAGTTGAAAGATGACAGTTTGCATACTGGTTTATGTTGGTGTAAATCTTTTATGGAGTTTTTTGGAAAACAAAAGTGAAAAAAAGACATCCAGTATCAACTCATGTGGTATTGTACGAAATGCAACACATGGTTTGAAATTAACATACATTATTTAACTATGGTCTGATGATCAATATTACATCTTATTATATTTTTTGTTAAACTCTGAAAAAAAAAACAATTGAACTAAAACCTTATAAAATATCTTTAACCATGTTTGGAGTCTTGCACCTTGAACCGTTTCAAGGTTTTACCAATGTGCGTTTTATTAGCCACTTTAATTTGTCCATATAGATATTAATCGTAAATATATATGTGGCTTCTACTAAAGCTTTCATTGATAAATAATTTCAAAGGAATACCGTTATGCTTGTACTAACCTTCTTATAAATACAGGGCTCATCTTTGTTTTTAATAGAATCAAACTCTTTGATGAACTTTGGCACGAGTTGAAAACACATTTTCACAGCTTCAAAAAACTAACATAATAATGTTCAAATTTTTATAATCATGATATAGGTTAAATGGTAGCAAACGAATCATCAAAAGAGGCAATTCAGAATATTGTATAGTTGGGTAAAATTATGACATAATTCATAAAATCTACCATCCTAACACATGTCAAGATTGAAACTAATTCCAAAATGTAAACTTCTCATTCTAATTGAATGATCTAACCTCCAAGTATCCCTTTGAATCACATATGGATCCTTAGACCAAACAAGCAAATTCTCTACTCAATCTCCCATGAACAAAAACCTCATAAAAATCAAATCTTTACAATCTTTATTATCTTTCAGAAAACAGAACAAAAACAACCAAAATCTCAACTAAATTTAACTTCCGCGTACGGGCTTGGTTCCTATGGCTCGTCATCTTCTTTCTCAACTAATATCTTCTTGCATGCCTCGTAACACATGAATGAAATCCCAGCAGCTGGAACTATCTTAATACAGCTCGGACCCAACCCGCGGTACAAACCCACAACACCTTCCTTTTCAAGAATGGTCAAAAGTGCGTGAAGCATATTATCATAGACCCGCCCGTTTACAGCACCTGCTTGCATATGTTTTCGGGCCACTTCAAGCGGGAAAGTGGCACTACTTGAAATCGCACCAGCTGCTGACCCGATTAAAAGAGTTGCAATATTTCCAATCTCATCTTTTTTCAAGATTTTCTTGTAGGCCTTTCGTAATGTATCGTATGCGAAATAGTTTGTAGCAGCATATGGAACTACACCAATTAAACTTGGTGTGAGGCCCCGGTAGAGTTCTGCAGGCCCCTCTTCTTTCACAATCTTTATAAAAGCATCTATGAGATTATTGTACACGCCCCTCTGAAGAAAACACAAGGAAACAAGATAGGTGGGTCAGGGAGGTTTTACTGTTTTAGTACGAGTGCGTTGATCAACAAGTGATTTCTTTGACAATTATTTGTTTAAAAAAAAATTGGACTTATCACTGAGAATTCACACATAAGTCAATAGACTTTATGTTTAAGGATTAAATACCTAGACTTTTAGACCTTGATGAAAAGGTCATGTCAATACAGGTTAAGGACTTAATTATGCAAAAAAATGGCCTTCTATTTTATTTTTGAAAATTAAGGATTTAACAAAGCAAAAAAGGGGGCATTTGTGTTAATAATAAAGTGCTGAAACTTTATATTAAGTTTTTAAAGTTAAGGGATTTGCTAGTGCAAAAATAGTTTTGAAGGATTTGTGTTAGAATTCAGCAAAAGTGCTTAGTTTATTTTTGTTACAATAGCCCTAATATTTATTTTTGTTGCTTATGATTACAAAAGCATCATTATTACGACAATAATGTCAATCGAGAAGTGAAATGAATTAGAGATTATGTGCATTAAAAATAGACTTTCAGTCAATTCAACTTGTTCCCCTTTTACCTAAACTTTTTCATTTGACCCTCTGGAAGATAAAACACAACTCCAAAGGACCAATTTAAAAATAAACAGGTTGATATTGCCACCTCTATATGCGAGTTATTTGATTTGCAAGTGAAAAAGAGTTGACTTTTTTACCTGGACCGTGAGTCGGGTTTTGAGTAATTCAAGAGGATAGGTACAAATGGTTGAGCTAATTCCAGCAACAGCACCTGCAATTAACGACTCAGGTATGCGTGGCTTTGACTTTTCTCCGAGTTTAGGAGTCAAGCTTTTCTTGACAGTATCATATGCAAATAACTGCACAAGATTGCATAAAAATGTCACATTAATGAGAACGTAGAGTGATAAAGAAGAAACATTACACATACAAAGAAAGAGTAGCAGACCGCCAGGATATCATGGCTGCAAAATAAGGGGTCAAAATGTCAAATAATGTATTCTGAATAACTAGTTTTTATATATCATAGACAGAGGATTTTAGATTATGAGTGGCATCGTGGAATGTAGGAACCCTAACTAGTAAGTTACTAGAGTTAATTGATGTGCTGAGGAAACATAGGGTTCAGATTGCGTGTCTACAGGAGACTAGATGGCGGGGTGGGAGAGCGAAAGAGTGCAATAGTTATAAACTATGGTATTCAGGGTCTGATGGAACTAAAAATGGAGTAGGTTTCCTAGTGGCTAAGAAACTCCAAGATAATGTAGTGGTGGCGGATATACGCGTGAAGAGACCAATTCTCCAGCAAAACAAGAGAGTTAGAC
>BJCM01233329.1:0-14091 GCA_018326385.1 Flaveria bidentis
ACAACTGTTTAGGCGCATGACCACTGTTTGGACGCATGAGGTCTAGGCGCATTGGCACTGTTCAGGCGTATTACTCCTGTTCAGGCGTATGAACCTTAGACGCATGAGTTACACTTGGTCAATTTTTTTTGAAAGACTTGTAGGCGCATGTGCACTGTATAGGCGCATGAGCACTGTTTAGGCGCATGACCTAAAATGAAATGCCTAGCACTTTGAATTATAAATATGAGATGTCTTGTACTGTTTAGGTGCCTGAGATTGTGTTAAACGCCCAACACTTAACCAAGAACTTTAGACTTATGACCATTGTGTACGTGCATGATGATTACTCAAAACGTCTAACACTTGTCATAAAACTGAAATTTCATCATGCGGCTAAACATAGACTTATGAACACTGTTTAGGCGCATGAGACATCTATACGTCTAACACTTGTATTATTTTTCACAAAGGTCATTGAAATCACAATTTTGATTAACTTCACTGTTGTGTAAAAAATTTCCAAACTTTGGTCAAACTTTGAACAATTTACGAAGGCTTTGACTATTTGACCAAAGCATTGACTTTTTGACTAAACTTTGACTTTTTGACCAAAATTTTTAATTTATTTCTTGTCATTTTAGTCTAAAAAATTTCATAAAATAACAAACATTCTCAATTATTTGCAAGAAGCTTTTTCATATTTTTAAATCTTTTTAGGTTCATTTTTGAACATCTCAAACACACATAAGCTTTAAATATTTTTGCATCATCCTTTTGTTATCCAAACATTTATTTTGTTTTCATCTTTACTCCCCCTAAAATTTTAAGTTTCCGATCTTAGAAGTTTATACAAGTTGTGAGTTGAAGTAAAACCATTCATTATTAACATGCCTGCACACAAAAAAATAATTCAAAAATAAAAAATAAAGTAGAATAAAATTCTACACACTGAATTATATGCCTGCATTGAGATCATATCAGATAATAATCAACATATTGAAATAAAAAATTGTAAATAGTCATAGACAATGATTAAATCTTGATCTAGTGTGTTCTAGGTCAGTGTTCCCACAGCAAAGGAGACACAAGATCTAAGGACAGACAATGTCTGCTCTAGCAAAAGAATTAGTACACTTACTTTTTCAATTCTTGGATTTATTAAGTTTAGATAGATATGACATTATGTAATCCAAACTTAGACTTAGAGTGTTCAACCCTCATCAAGGTTTGCAAGAAAGCACTTTTACTCAACTTAAAAACCTGTCATATATGTATACCAGATCTCATGTTTAGGTCAATGAGAGAATCATCATGGTTAAGCCAGTTGATAACCTCTGAGAAAACCACCATGGATAAGCCATTAGGTAATCCCCAAATCCGTTTCATAAAGAAATAGATAAAGATGATTCATAAGAATCATAGGGCATCCATTTTGGACTTTAGAAAGGATTATGCAAATTGGCATCTTTTGCATCAGGTGAGAATATCCAGGTCTGTAATGACTTAGAACAGAGGATATCTCGTCACTTCAGGTCTATGATGACTCATAAAAAAGAAGTGAACAGATGCAGTAAACACATCTCATGGTACCACATATTATGTCAAGGTGTGACATTATGACTTTACAAGCAATCAATCAGAAAACTCAAACAACTCTTTAGTACTAAGATGGACACACACAAATGCATAAATGATTTAATTCAATCACAAGAATCTACTTTTTCAGTATAATTACATGATCTTACCTACAAATCATATATGATCACGTCAGACTTTATTAGCGAGTGAAGAATGCCACTGATTAAACTGATGTACTATCATTTCCCACAAATTGCAAAGGCAAATACAATCCTAACACTTATACCTATTAAACTATTATGTTTGTATTTTCATTTTATAATTTTCTTTTTGTTTTTGCATATTTTGATGTTGTATTTTCTTTTTCATTTAAAACACACACACAATATACATAATCATGCAGTTAATATTGACAGTTTAACTTTGATTTGTTTAAGAAAATAAGGGAGGGATATTATCATTTTGAAAGAGAAAAATCAATTTTCAATATGAGTAATAAGACCAATTGAGTCAACTAAGTATTCAAACCTTCCTGGTAGGAAATATTTGGTAAACAAGTCAGCCAATTGTTTTTCTGTTGAAATCAAAATCAAAATGATTAAATCTTTTTCATAGTTGTCTCTGAAAAATGATATCGAATCTCGATATGTTTTGTTATATAATGTTGGACAGGAATAGCAGTAATAAACATAGCAACAGTGTTGTCAATGTAAATAGGAGTTTTATGAATATTGATCCCGTAATCCGATAGTTGATTTTGCAACCTGAGGATTTAAGAACATCCTGCTGAGGCAGCAATGTATTCAACTTCTGCAGTTGAGACCGAGACATTTATCTGTTTCTTAAATTGCCATGAGACTAATCGAGGACCTAAAAACTGACAACCACCCATGGTAGATTTTCTATCTTGACAACATCCCCCATAATCACTATTAGTATATCCATATAACTTGAAGTTTCCTTTATAAGGATACCATAACCCTAGGATGGTTTTCCTTTAAGATATCTGAATATGCGGTTGACAGCAATAAGTTGAGATTTCTTCGGGTCTGATTGAAACCTAGCACAGACACAAACAACATACATTATGTCAGGTCTAGATGCAGTTAAGTACATTAAAGATCCAATCATTGATCTGTATAATGTTTGATCTATTGATTTTCCTTTGGGATTAGGATCAATCTTTGTGTTTATGTCAGTTTGAGTTCTAATGTATTGACAATCTTGTAGCTTAAATTTCTTCAACAGCTTATGGACAAACTTTCATTGATTGATGAAGATGCCATCTGCAGATTGTTTAAATTGTAATCCAAGAAAGAAATTGATTTCTCCCATAGAACTCATTTGGAAATGAGATTTCATGATATCTTTAAATTCTGAATAGAATTTCTGACTGGTTGATCCAAAGATGATATTATCCACATACACTTGTACACAAAGAAGATCAGATGCATCCTTCTTGATGAATAAAGTAGGATCAATCTTCCCTCGTGTATATCCATTTTGGAGCAAGTGTTGTGACAGTGTTTCATACTAGATTCTTGGGGCTCGATTTAGACCATATAGAGCTTTGTTGAGCTTGTACACACGATGAGGAAATTCAGCATCTTCAAAACCTTGAGGTTGCTTAACATACACATCATTGGTGATTGGTCCATACAAAAATGCACCCCTAACATCCATTTGATACACCTTGAATTTCATATAAGAAGCATATGTCAGAATGACACGAATTGCTTCTAGTCTTGCAACTGGAGCAAATACTTCTTCATAATCTATTCCTTCATCCCGAGTGTATCCTTGAGCTACTAATTGAGCTTTGTTTCGAATGATTATTTCTATATCATCTGATTTGTTTCTGAATAACCATTTTGTGCCAATGGCATTTTCTCCTTCAGGTAAATCTACCAGATTCCACACTTCTTGTTTTTTGAATTGTAATAATTCCTCTTGCATACCTTCAATCTAACTGTTGTCCTTCAAAGCCTCTGTAATGTTTTTAGGGACCATTTGAGAAAGAAAACATGAGTACAAACAGACATTTGCTTGTTTAGAGTGATGTTGCATTGTTCTTTCATTTAAACGACTAATAATCTGAGAGATAGGATGTCTCTTGTGAATACGAGTAGTTGGAATCTCTTCTTGTTGAACATTCACATCCAGATTAGATTGATTCAGTTCGGAGAACTGTTGCAATAGAGTTGAGGAATGTGGAATACAATTTGGAACATGAGTTGGAGAATTGACAAAGTAATCAAACTTGTCATTTACATATATATCTCTGGATATAGATGAAGTTCCAGACTCAGGATGATGAATTTCTGGACCATCATTAGGAAGAGGTTGAGAATTATCAGTATCTTCAGGAACTTGTTGATGCTCAAGATTTTGTTGCTCAAGATTCTCTGTAGAGAATAAAGGATCTCTAGCAAAAGAGAAAAATAAATAATCTAGGCTTGAATCATCCATATCATCTTAATCAGAATCTTCACTAAAAGATCCAAGATCTCCTGCTTGTTTCCTGTTGACACATAAAGATTCAAACAAATTAGAATTAAATGAGTTTGCTAATGAATCTAAATCAAATAACCACTTTGGATCATTTGCAACAGATGGAAAAGAGTTTTCATGGAATTTAACATTGAATGTTTCAATGATAATATTCGTCTTAGAGTTATAAACTCTATACGCTTTGAAGCGGATGAATATCCAAGAAAGAATCCATCATCAGACTTTGAATCAAATTTGCCAAGGTGGTCATTTGATTTTTAAATCAATACAAGACATCCAAAAGATTTAAGAAAATTAATATTGGGTTTCCTGCCAAACATTAACTCATAAGGAGTTTTTTGTTTCTCCTTAACCAACAAAGTGCGATTTTGAATAAAACAGGTTGTTGATATTGCTTCATTCTAGAATGTGATAGGAATCATTGTATTAGCTAACATTGCTCGATCAGCTTCAATCAAAGTTCTATTCTTCCTTTCTGCAACTTTGTTTTGTTGTGAAGTTCAAGGAGCACTGAACTGATGAGCTATTCCTTTTGCTGCACAAAATCTTTCAATATTAGCATTTTTAAATTCGGTTCCATTATCACTTCTGATTATTTTAACTTTTTGATCTAATTGATTTTCCACTTTAATGATAAACTCTTTTAAAAGATCAGATGTTTTAGATTTTGAATGAAGAAAGAAAACCTAGGAAAATTGTGTATAATCATCAATGATGACTAAAAAATATGATTTTTTTCTGATACTTTGCATGTTTACAGGACATCCATATGTAACATTTGTAATGGTTTTGAATTTGAGTTTATTTGTTTGGTCTTATAAGACGCTCTATGTTGTTTTCCTTTTAAACATGCTTTGTAGAGGTTAAAAGTTGAGAACTTCTTTAAAGGAAATCTAATAACATGGTTTCCTGCTGCAAGCTTTTTCATGTTCTTGAAGTTTGAGTGACCGAGACGTCTGTGCCAAAGTTTGAGTGACCGAGATAGATCAACTTGTGACATGTCTAGTTTGTAAAAATCTTTGTCATGAACAGCTTTGACAACAACCCAATCTTTGTTGATCTGAAACCTTGGCTTTAAAATATAACAGAAGGAATCATCAAATAAAGTAGAGTAAGATTTATCACATATTTATAAAACACTCAAAAGATTAAATTTCAATTGTTCACAGAAGTTGACTTTGTCAAAGCTTATTATTCCGTTAGATACCGTTCCTTCACCGGTTATCTTTCCTCCTGAATCTCCACCAAATGCCACATGAGTACCATCTTTTTGCTTAAAATCTTGAAGCAAGGCTTGATTGCCTCTCATATGTCGGCTACACCCATTGTCAACATACCATGTGTTTACTGGTCTACGTGGGCGTACCCGCATGCAAGAAAATTTAAGATGAGTTAATAACCAAAGCCAAAATGGTCTTGGGCTTTCCAAATTTATCAACTATCATAAACTGTTTGAAATGGAGTTTGTTTACGTCAAGTTTATTTTGAAATTTGTGATTTTCAAATCCTCTTTTGAAAACAGTTTGATTATCTTTTCTTTGATTTGTTTTCAAAACATTAAATCTGTTTTCAAGATCATCATCAAGAAATTTTGAACCATTGTTTGAAACATTATAGAAGTTATTTTTGTTATATATTTCATTGTTCATTCTCACTAAGCGTGGAATAAATTGTCTTTGATCATACTGTTGTGATCTGACATTATACAAATTGTCATAGTATGAATTGATTCTTGTAGATGATCTCAAACCCAGAGAAGGTGATTTTGTTAGATTTTGAAGTCCATTATAATGATTTTTTTGAAACTTTGGATTAGGATATCCTTGATTGTTAAAAAACTATCTAAGTGAGTTTTTCTTGAATAAACAATCTTCTGTATTGTGATTTATTTCATCACATAAAGCATAGTATTTGTTAAAATAACAATCAATTGTGTTGTGATTTGTCTTATCACATATGTTCACCATTCTTTAACTCCTTAGATACAAATCTGTTTTGTACAGCAGAAGTCTTTGGACCTGAACCTGTTTTCAAATCAGACTTAGATTTGATCTTTGGTTTTGTTATTGTTTTAGATATAGTGTTCATTTCAAATGTTCCCGCTGACACAAACTTCACAACTTTAATTTTGCTTGTTTTGTTTATTGGGTCAGACTTTTTAAGAGTTGATTTTCTTCTCCTTTGATTTCTTGATGATTACTTAGGAATTTGTGTCTTAATTGAAACTTGAGAGGATTCATTTTCACACTTTTTGATTTGAGTAAATTCATTTGAGCTTGAATAATCAGAACATGAAGTGTCTGATTTTTCTTGACATTTTCCTTTCAGTTTATGCTTGATCATATTTGTTTTTTCAATTTCTTGATCAGTTTGGTACTTCTCAATGACACATTCACCTTTTGGAACAAATAGCTTTTTTTCTTTAGACGAGGTTCATATGATTTTACTTTAATTGGATGACTGTTTTTAATCTTTTCTGTGTCATTTGCTCGAATATTTGAATGTTTACCTTTTCAATTTCTCTTTTAGCATTTTCTTGACTAATCTTCTTTTTCTCTTGAAATTCTTTAAGTTTGGCCTTGTTTTTTGGTGAATGATGATGATGTTGAAATTTGCTGGTAAAGTTTTAGAGATTGATTCAGGCATAGGTTCCTGTGTGAAACCTAATCCTGATTTATCTTTATCTTTTCTTCCATTTATCAGTTGCTCAACAATAGTCTTTGAGCTTTTTACTTTTGCCAAATCAAATTGAGTTGCTCCAGTGCCACTTTTTCTTGTTCAAGTGACTTTGTCATTTCTTCAAGTTGTTTCTTAACTATTTCAAGTTCTTTTAGAGTTTTATTCCAACGTGCTTGAAGTGAAATTATTTTCTCATCAACAACTTTATGATCATCTTTCAGTTTTCTAGGCATTGATTCTTCTTGTTTTAATTTGTCACATATTTTGAATGAGTAATTTCTATAATGTTTAATCTGTTCAAAACATTCTTTTGTGCAATTTTTTCTCTTACTTCAGTTGGAATTTTAGGATATGGATTTGAAGACTCAGTGTCAGAAGTAGATTTTGCAACCTTTGGTTGTTTAGACTTTGCCATGAGCGCAACTTCTTCCTCCTTTGGATTTGACTTGTCACTCCAGTCATAGTCGGTCTCATTTTTTGATTCATCAGTTTATAGATCCTTGTCTTCAGACCATTATTCATTTATTTCTGAAATCAATGCTAAACCTAAAATAAGATCAGAGGTAAATTATTCAGCATATGCACTCCAGTCATAACCATATTTTATGCTTACAACCAGTTCTTTCTTTGGTTCTTCAGCTAATTTTTTCATCTTTTAATTCAGGCATAGGTAGACTTTGATATGATTTCTGGAATGTCTTTTGAGTCTGATGCTGATGTCTTTGATTATTTGATCTGCTTTGACCATTTCCATTTTGAGTTCTAGGAGCTTTACATTCTCTTAAGAAATGACCATAACTATTGCAGTTGAAACATCTTGATTTGACTTGTCAAAACGAACTGTTTTGTTGGCACTAGGCTTGTAGTTCCTATTGACATATGAGTGCTTTTGTGTTCTATAATCAATCATCACCATTTGCTAATTCAAGTCCATTTCTTCTACATCATCAGGATCCATCTCAAATAAATCCTACAAAACCAAATAAATTTGAGTTAGATGACTACCTTAGTAGACTTGGAAGCTTGCCATAAAAGTTGTAAAAGCAATTTTGGACTCTTCATCCTGCAATAGGAAATTTATACCATCTTTAACTTTTCTAGGATTAGTAGAGTTAGAAGATGAAGTCTCATTCTGAGTTTTAGGCATAGTAGATTTTGGAGGAGACTGTTGTTTTTGTGGCTGAGTTGAATAGACTGGGGTACTTGTGAAAAATCTAGCTCCCATGAACAGATCACCCTCACATCTTCAAGTGTAGCATCATTCTTGGCAAGAAAGGCATTTTTAACGGTGTTTGCTGGAGAAGCAACATACTTATAATGTGATGTTGAAGTAGATCTGTCATTATTTCTTGAACTCTTATCAATTTCTACAGATTCAATCTTTGCAATAAGAAGACCAAGATCCATACGAAACCTTTCAGTGTGCTTTAGCAGGGTTACAGTTTGTTTCCATGAGGATGGAAGTACATTCAGAAGTCTGTCATTTAAATCTTTAAGATCATTTTTTATTCCTAAAGTAGACATTTCAGATATGAATTGAACGTATCTATTCATCATCTGATTTATAGTTTCTCCTGATATGTGCTAAAAAATTTCAAGTTGTCTCTTCAAATTTTGTCTTTTGAGATCATGGATTTCTTTACCTCTTTCACACATAACTTTCAAAGCTTTATACATTGTATAACCAGTTTGATAGTTCTACAATCTTGAAAGTACTTCCAGAGGTAACCCTTTGTACATGAGAGAGTAAGCTTTAACATCACTTTTCACCTTCTTTAAGTCATCACCAAGTAAGTCATCCTTAGGATATGGCTCTTGAGTTTCTTTAGTATATACAAATCCTCTATCAGGACCATCTGAGGTGATTGGAATGTGAGGTCCTTTTTCAATTGACTTTTACAGATCTGTATCAATTGAGTTCAAAGGAAGTTTTAATCTAAGTGACCAATTTTTAAAATTGGCTCAATTCTTTAGCTTTGGAACTCTGTTCTCTGAATCTTCAAACTTAGCCATAATTAAGTTTTTGATTCAAGAAAATATACTATTTTTGATGTTTTAGTTTTGAAAAGAAATAAAGAAATGAAAATATTTTTGGATTTTTGAAAAATTTCTAAGTATTAAGTGATAAGTTTGAATTAGATGCGCCTGAATAGTAGCGATGCGCCTGCACTGTGGTGAAACGTCTAAACATTAGAGAAACTCCCCAACTTATCTTAGAAACGAATAAAGTTTGCAAGTGTAGAAACGCCTGGAACAGTTGTCAAACGCCTAAACAGTTGTCAAACGCCCAAATAGTGTTGATGCGCCTGAAAACAATTGCAATGCGCCTAAACGGTTTCAAAATGCCTGAATAGTTCCAAAGTGCCTGGGACTTTGACTTATGAAAAACGTCTGAATCAGTGCTAATACGTCCACACAATGTCAAAGCGACTACTCTGAAAATGGCTAAACAGTGTTAAAGCATCTGAACAGTGTTCATGCGCCTAAAGACTTAGGTATTTTTCAGATGATTTCAACACCTCAAACGCTTAATTCGTAACAACCTGATCTTAACAAATTTTCCAAAAACTTGATAAAATGATCTGAAACTCTCCAATCAACTCATAATAACACCGATTAACAATCCTTTAACTTCCATATCTTTCAATTAACAACAATTGAGACTTAATTTTGCAAAAATTAATGTGCGAATATGAAGAACTGTTTGAACACAAAATTTCACAAAAACTCAGATTTGTTGATGTAAATTCACTCAATTGAGATTCAAATAATCTTTCTAGTGATGAAACACAACTAAATCATCAATTAATTGCACAATTGCGATCAAATCACAGATTCAAGTGATAAAAAATGCTCAAAAAGTCGTTTTTGAACTTCAATCACTGAACCGAAAGCTATGATACCATTTGATAGATTCAAATGGATCGATCTGTAGCAATTGACAATCGTATGAATAATATAATCAAACAAACAAATTATCAGAAAAATTCATAGAGTTTTCATTGATATTAGATGGATTACCGAGTACAAATTGAGAGAAAATATCAAAAGTCTACCACTGCACATAAATAAACAATCCTATTTATACTAATATTCAAGAAAACAAAAAGGAACATATGTTTACACAATAAGTCCCTACACTATGACAAAAACTAGTATAAAGACTAAAATGCAAATCTTTCTAGGTTTCTAATAGTATTTTTGATAAAATTGATTTAAATACCTATTGACTTTGATTGTGTCAATAAAATTAGAAAATTATTAGAAAATATTAGAAATAACAATCTGTAATATGGAAGCTCCAAACCTGGTAAAGACCTGGAAAAATTATACGATAGACCTTATATGTTATAGGATTTTGTGGATAAATTTAATGATTTAATTTATAGATATGACTGAGTTATATAATTTAGAACCTTCTGTAACTAGAAAATAAGAAGAAAATATCAAAAAGGATAAATAAATTACTAAAAATTTACAGGAATTAGGGAACCATGAATTAAACTGTGTGTAAAAAATAGGAATTTTATGAGATGTTTACCTATTTGTGTTAATTTATGTAAAAATGGTAAAAACATTATAGTTCTCTATTATGAGTTAATAGCCTAACATTTTACACGATGATATAGATTTTAGAATATTGATTTTGGTAAAATTATAAAATTCGTATATATTTCTTCTAATTTATTTGAATTTTGTAAAAATTCTAGAAAATTATCTATAAATAATTATTAGTTGAAATATTTACATGTTGATCAAGATTTTTAGATGTTACTGTTATTAAAATTTGGTGATATATGTGTTGGGTTTTGTAACATATTCATCAAAGTTAGTTTAACCATCTAAACTATAAAATGCAACGGATATAAGGGTTTAAACATGTTGTTTAGAATCTGAAATATATGAACCCTTTTAACCCAAAACAAAACCCAAGAACAAAGGATCAAATGTATGTGAAATAGAATGTTATCAAAACGAAATTTCAATCATAGGGTGTTCTTGAAACTACCTTTCAAGAACAAGAAGATGAAGTATGGATGAGATAAAGATGATGATGCTCTTGAATGTCCAGCCTCCAAGAGAGAAGACCTCACGCTTGTATACCCACAAGCTCTTTCAAACACCTAGCTTGTTAGGGAGTGTAACACCAAAACCCTCTTCCTTTGCTCCTTCAAATTCCAAAAATTTTCAGCTTTTTATGCCTTGAATCCGAATTTCAGCTTGTTAGAGAGAGTTTTTTGCAATGTGTGTGTGAGAGAAAAGTGTTGGTGAAGCTTGAGTGTAAGAAAGGATTAAAGTCTTGTTGCAACTAAGACAAGCAATCCCAAGGAGAGGGTCTCCTTTGGGCGGCCGAAACTTTTAAAGAAAAAAGTTCCCCCCATTTTAATTTTATAAAAAAACTTACACTCTTAACCCATAAGTTTATAAAATTAAAACCTCTTTTAATTTTATAACATAAACACACTTTTATTAGTTATTATTTAACTAACTTAAATAATGTAACAAATAATTTCTCATGAACAAATTATACATATAATGTTGTTCTATCACAAAAGTAACATTTTAGAAAACCCATTTTCTAAATTGGTGTCAATATTTATTTGTATGATCTCATCAACAAATAAATACTTATTGGCGTTTGTTTATCTTGTTATTGGGTATGACCCGACTTGGATCATAACGTACTAACCACATCAATCTTATATGTGTCTTGGGCAAACAAGTTCCAACAATCTCCCACTTGCACAAGATTCATAGAAGATTGATGCAAGCAGTAAATACCGCCTAACAATGGTTTACTACCCTTAATACGTATGACTAAGTGCCATTAAATAACATCATCCCTTTCAAGTACCTTATTCGAAATGTTTTAGGTGAATCAATGTAAGGCTCCATTCCCGGGACGCTTACAGTTGGATCCTCATCACATATAAAATATATATTTACATTTGTATTTCATAAACATCGTAGCGGAACACTAAAATAATATTTCATTTCTATATAAATGCTTTTCCAAGTTAATACAACATTCATTACAAAACAGTTTGTTCGCATTACAATGCAAAAGCATTAATCAAAAGAATACCGTCCAAAAGAGCCGAGTAGCCGTTGTGCCATCCTCAGCAATCATTACCTGCCAACTGGAAACACATCAAAGTCAGCGTTGCAGAGTGAGTTCTAATTTTAAAAATAAAACATACTTATCTTTTGTTAAAAACCATACTTCATGTTCATGTGATCATACATCATATATATACATATAACATCATTATTATCTTCATCATCTATACGTTAACTTTCATTCTTTCATACATTCTTACTTTCGTTTGTTCATTCATTACTTCTAATGACATATACATTACCCCGAACATTGTGCACGAAGCGGGTAACTGGGCCTGAGGTCTTTCATAGACCTTGAATATTGGGCACGGAGCTGACTCCAGCACCTAGGGCAAGTACATTCACCATTTATCTTTTCTCTTCCGTTCCGGATCAATGCCATACGCTATACCCCAAACATTGTGCACGAAGCGGGTAACTGAGCCCGAGGTCTTTCATAGACCTCGAACATTGCGCACCAAGCTGACTCTAGCACCTAGGGCAAGCGGCAAGGATCCCATTCATATGGTCAATCACAAAGATTGGACCCCATTGTGCATCCTTCGGGGTAGCTAACCCGCACACCATTGAGCTAACACCTTCATCGGGTGTGCACCTCCATATGTTTGCTTGCAAGCCTTCTTACATTCATTTTTTCATTAATGCATGCATTCATTCGTCATGTTCCTCTTTCACAATCTTTCGCTATATGTTACATGATACTTTTGGTTCATTCATTAATGTAACACGTAAAGCCACAGGAAAGATAAACATACATCGTAATAAGGAACATATCCTACACAGGAATCAACATCATACAGGCAAAATATTACATACATATCATGCATAAACATGCAACATCATCATCATGATGCCCTACGTGCACTCTAAGGGCTCAATCGTCATCTTAAATGCTCTTATGGGAATCTTTACGTCAAAACATACATCTGCACCTTCCCCCGAAAGTCAGAAGTCAAACTACACTTTCCTCGAGTGCAACAGCCCTATTCAGGCGTATGGACACCCTTCAGTCGCATGGCCTCCATGCGACTGAACATCATGCGAATGAACCAATGTGGATGAACACTCATGCGAATAAGCACCCAATTGTGCGAATGGACTAATGCAGATGGACCTCATGCGAATGGGACTATTGCGGATGAACACTTATGCGACTGGACCTTAAATCGCATGACCTCCATGCGACTGGCTTTTCAATTGTGTGAATGGACCTCAATCATGCTAATGGACCTCAATCATGCTAATGGACCTCAATCGTGTGAATGGACCCCGATCGCACCCTATTCGAACGTATGGCCTCCATTTGGCCTCCAGTCGGTCGCCTAACCCTAGCTGATGCAGAATGCAGTTCATCCCGACTGCAGTCGATGGTTTTTGGCCTCCAAACTCATCTAAACCCATTCTAAGCCCAAATCTACCATCCTAAACCTTAGGGATGCATACCACAACACCATTCAAGCACACACAAGCTCACAATCAAGACTCAAACGCATCATACATACACATACACAAACGGGTCAAACAACACACACTCAAAAACCCGATTTTCAAATGTGTTCCAGCCCCAAATCATTCAAAAATGTTTAAAAGAGGGGTCCTGGAACTCACATAAACGACCACGACGAGAAGAGCTTCGATTTGACTCGCTTCTCAACGATTTTGCACTTTTTCCTTGTTTCTCTTCTTTCTTTCTTCTCTTCTTTGATGGCTGATTTTGGTGGGTGTGGGGAGAGGGTAAGGGTTGCGAGTTTGGTCCACCTGACTTTCTCTCTTTGGCGAGTTTGGTCCCTCGACTTTGAGCTTTATTTGTTTTTCTCCTTTCGGCGGCTTCAAAAGGGATAAATAACCGGGTGTTACAAGTCCACCCCCTTGAACAAACGTGGGTAATGCTGTCTCATTTCTTCCTCAGTCTCTCACGTAGACTCGGATCCCTTCCTGTGCTTCCACTGTACACGCACAAGAGGAACCACTTTATTTTTCAGCCTCTTCTCTTTTCTATCGATGTTTGCCACTGGTTGCTCCACATAATTGAGCCTTTCGTCTACTTCAATATCCTCCAGTGGAACAATCATGTCTTCATCCGCCAAGCACTTCCTTAGATGAGATATGTGGAATGTCGGGTGAATTCCACTTAGCTCATCTGGTAACTCCAATCTATAGGCCACCTCTCCTACCCGAGCGATGATTCAGAAAGGGCCTATATACCTTGGGCTCAACTTG
>BJCM01233334.1:0-15699 GCA_018326385.1 Flaveria bidentis
TGGACCATACGCATGAACAACTTCATGCGAATGACTCAGTCGCACGACTGAACCAGAAGACTGGATCAGTCACACGATTATAACATGAGATTGGCTCAATCGCACGACTGAACACTTAGTCGTGCGAATGGATCAACCGCATGGCTCAATCGCACGACTGAACCATGCTAATGGTTCAGTCGCCCGAATGAGAAACCCTAACCTATAAATACCACTTAAATCGTGGAAAAACAAAACACTTCGAATACATACGTACCCTAGCCGTCTAGAGACCTCTAAGAACCTGTTCCAAGTTCATAGATCGCACTAGATCGATTACCAATTATTCTTAACGTTTAGATTCAATCTAACATTGTTTCTACATGCGTTCTCACTTATTGGATCGCCAATCAAATAGGATTCCTCACTATTTGATTCGGTATACACGTATATCAGTTAGTACATCGTCCAGTACACGATCCTAACAGTGGGGGCACCTTCATCATGAAGCTCAAGATGCTCCCTGATGATTTGCTCAATAATGACCAACTCTTGGCCATAAATGCTCGATCGGATTACATGAATCACATTTAGGGTTTCAATCTGACAGATATCCCAAAATTCAGCCATACGATTGGAGTACACTGTGGGATTAACAGTCAGGGCAGTGTCATAGGATGATTGAGTGAGAAAAGAAATGATTTCAAAGAAGTCAGCATTTCTTGAGGAATCAAGAAGTGCAACCTGATTGTGCTGAGGGTTAAGTGCCATTTGTGAAACGTAAAGGTGAATGAGTTTGAGCTTGGGTAAATTGAGAGTGAAGGAAGCTTTTAGGGCAGTAAAAATTATGGTAAAAAGATGAAAGTGAATAGTCGGGATTACCTTATAGCGCTATATCTTTCGATAACCACTACCAACACAACCTGCAAGCAAATGAAAGAATGAAACAAAATAAGGTGTAACTGTGCTACCTAAGCACAGGTAATGCTCGTGTTAAACAACACTCATGCTAAAAAACAACCTACTAACACACAAAGCATATAATGGGAAGTGTAGAGGAACACAAAACATGATACATAAGAAGACAATAAGATAATTCTCAATTTGGACAACTAAAAATAGCTAAATACCGAAGCTCTTGAATCAAATATTTATATAGAATTAACATGACATTCAATCATAGAAAATTGGAAAATCTATATGGATGGCTTAACTCCAACTTCTCTAAAATATTTCTTGTAAGAAACCCACATGATTTCTGGTACATTGCTAGCTGTTTGATTCATCATATACCATTTTGAACATAAGAAATCATGCACATTCTGTTTGCAAGGCAATACATCTTACAGTGTGTGTCTTTTTTTTGCTTTATTTGAGAATCTTTATTTGTAGAGAGTTAGCAACATATTAAGCGTAAAAAGAACGAAATGTAATGAAAACCTAAAGAGTCAACTCGGGACGAACCTCAATCTCCTAGACCAAAATAAAAGACTATACAATAGGGCCTCTTCATCACCATGAAACTACAACCTGAAAATAGAAGTAAGATTCACACGTAAAATATTATCATAAGTACATATAAATAAGATGTTTTACAAAACATTCATTTGAATATGATATACAGACGTTCAAATCCAAGATTATATTTGGTACATTGAATTTCTTAAGGTTTCTTTCATATATATAATTTTCAATTATGTGCTGTTATAGGCGGGTGATGGCTTGATGATTTATAGACTCCTCATATGTATCCTAAAAGTTTTTGTTTAATACTTGGGGAATCATTAAATTTGTCATACGTGGTGCTTAGTTGTTGTTCTTGGTCTATACCTAATGGAAAATTGATAGGTAACTGATTTTTTCAACAACTTAAATAACACAATTCATGTTGATAAACAACTATATCGTACGTAGAAAGCAGTATAAATAAAATTGCAACAAACAATAAAAGAAAATTAATGAGATAACCACATAACAGTAAAAACGGTATCAAGATTTACTAAACATCAGCATTAAAAATCAGAAGAAAACTAAAACTAACCACCAAAAAGGAGCTAGCAAATGCAACAGAAACCAACGCCACACCACATACATTTCATCGAACACCTCACAGGCGAAACAAATAAACCCAAAATTTGAGAAAATTTTTGGACTGCAAGTTATCACAAGACAAACCTTGTGCTCAAGAATTCTGTTGTGCCAGCAAAATATGTTCAATCCATCATTCTATTATAATGATCAAACACACTTTAGTTGTATGAACATGCATTAATAACTTCGACATTGCTAATAGTATGAACCAGAAGAATGTCAATATGAAACCGAAGACCAACCAACGCCTCGTAATTGAGATGACACAAAGAAATAACTCAAAGCATCTGTTACGCCCATTCACCCGAAACTAAAATTACAATCAAACAAAACCACATCAACATAGAAAAGAACAAAAAACCACAAACATTTTATCAAACATCTGGCATGCAAAATTGATCAACCCAAAGCCTAAGCAAGCAGAACATAATGAAAGACGCAGAAGCCATGGAAAACCCAAATTAATGACTACGAGGCCAAATTCCGGCAAACACCCAAGCTAGCAAATTGAATGTTGTAGCTACCAAACATAAAACATAGAAGAAAAAAACACTGGAAAATCACTGCGCTGTAGGAAACAAACAACCCAAAACAAGTTACCATTGAAGCGAAGCAGAGAAGCCAACAGAATTTGACGATGGTCGGTAAAGCATGTACTATCTTAAGTGCTTTCAGCAGACTTGTAACCCAGCTACTGAGGTCGACAACTACATTTCTGCACAGATTCCTAACCATGCTACTGAGCCGATTCTCAATAGGATTCTGACTGAACTGATGCTGCATGGTCCTTGTGGCCTTCCAAAACCCCGTGCGCCATGTATGGTTAACAATGTATGCTCCAAGCATTTCCCTAAGCCATTCTAACATGAAACAAGGTTTGACAAAAATGGGTATGTCCAATATAAAAGACAACCTGATTCCTTTTTTGTTGTTAAGGGTAGTGTTAATATGGATGACGCATACGTTGTTCCATACAACCCAAATCTATTGTTTCGTTTCGACGAGCACATTAACGTTGAATATTGTGGTTGGAATATGGTCATAAAATACTTATTTAAGTATATCTAGGTGTAGGCCACGTGTGATTTACAATATCATCAAAGCAACAATTGTTAGCTGAAAGTTCCCAATCGTGCGTACCTCTGGTTGACGAGATAAAAAACTTTCTTGATGGACGGTTCATATGTCTTCATGAATATGACCACTTTCTACTACGGTGCAAGGCAGGACAATCTTCATTACTCCAGCCACCATCAACAATTATCTTCAGTTGGATAATAAGGAAGGTGAATTGTCCATCACAAAAGAAGCTGTTAACCACTCCTTTCAACAGATAAGTTATGAAGGAGATTTCTCTGTAAAGACCTTCAGAAAAAGGAAGGTCTCATCCTAATGGAAGTACCTGTTTCATGTGGTCATCCACAACTTGTCCAACAAGCATGGGGGTGGGACCAGATTCTTGAGCATCTCTCCTTCATACATGGAATGGTTCAAGGAGTCAAGTTCAGGTACTCTCAATTTGTCTATACAAATTTTCTTGCAAACTTGGACTCAGAGTATTAAATGTTTCCTAGATATGTTCAATACATTCTTAACTATGAATTAGGCTCACAGTAGAGGGAAACTGGCAATATTCTTAAATTGAGACAGATGAAGCCTGACATCTTTAAAATCATAAAGAAGCCAACTATTGGCTTATCTAGGGTAGAAACAACCCTTATCCCTAAAATGTTAGAGCTTATTGCTCAAGGTGACAACCTAGCAACATAAGCTAGTGTTGAACCCACACCTTCTACATCTCAACCACCTAATTAGCCTAAAACACTCCTCACCTACAAAAAAATCCAAATGAACCCCTGCATTAACTATTTAGCTTGTGCAGGCCCCTATATCATCACCCATATAGGATGAAGTGGACATTGGAGCTCCCACTTCTCCTGAGGAGCAAATCACTCCTATCTCATCAAGAATCAATGTTGAGGTTCCGCATACTCAGTCTGATGAGCTCATTAGCCCATCAGCCTCAAGCCTTCACTATGAGTCTCAACACTCAAATGAACAACCTTCAGGGGTAAGTTACCATCCCTAACCTCTAGATCTCAACCAACCTATCCCTAACCTTGAATTCTATGATGATAAAGACATTGGATTCAGTGAGTACCATGAGTCTCTCTACTCTTCCCCAACTCAAAGAGAGATGAGTGCTCCTACCTCTCCTATGTCTACCCCACATCATCCACCCAGTACTGAGATGGATCTCCTTAAACCTGTTCAGAAGGTCCATATGGAAGAGGCTCTCACTTCTATAAGTGATTACATCATTCAGACCTTAACCATAGCAACTCAGCCCATTAACACTTTTCTTGAAGCTATAGTGAGCAGAGGAAAACCTATAGCCAAGAACCTGATGCTCCTTCAAATCAAAGAATAAAAGACACTGAAAAGACTCTATAAACATGTTCCTACTCTCTTCGCAGTTTAAGAAAGCCCTGTTCAAGAGACTGTGGCAACACAAGAAGCTCAGGAAGATAAAGAATCTGATATGCAAAACATGATCAATTACCTGAGTGCCATAGATCTCTACCAGGCAGCTGCATTTCTTCCCTTTCTCTTTGACTATATTGAGTTTGAGTACCTCAAACAAATTGAACTTCAAGTACTCAAAGAATAGAAGGCTACAAAGAGGAAAATGAGGGAAGAAGCAGCCAAAGCAAAAGCCATCATCCAGAAGAGTCAAAAGGAGTTTTCTGTTAGGCAAAGGATGATGAACTTCTTGAAGCTATATGGATTAATCAAAAGGAGATTTGGCCCAATGTCTCTATCCACCATGGATGAGCACATAAGGGTGATCAAGAAGAAGATTAAAAGAGGAGAACTCATTGATTTACACTCCCCACCAAGTCAAAGCCCTCAAGAAATGGAGGTTAGGGTTGAACCTTTTGAGACAACACAACCTGGACCTCCTGCTGAGTCTCAGTAAAATTTATCTCCTGATCCAAAGCAAGGTCAAAATCCCTCTCCTTCTAAACCAGTGAGGGAGATAGGCCCAACTAATAAAGACAAAATAGAACAACAAGGTGTTGCAGGCCAATCTTCTCAGTTGAAGAGTTCAAAGAGGAGAAAAAGGATGGCCTCGAAACCTAAGTCATAGAAAAAGAATAAGACAGGGTCATCCACTTCCAGGCGTTAGGATGAGTCAGAACATCCTGAGGAAGTGCAACAAGAGAAGCTCAAACAACTCACATTCAAGCAGCTCCTCTTACATTAGGAAGACCTATCTTGTCCTAAACTTACTTTACTAATCCAGAAATATGGCATGCAATCAAAGATCAAGGTATTGAAGATGTCTACATATGGCAGGACATGTTCAATCTACCTCTACATGATCTCTTTGAGATGAGAAGATACTATGAGAGTCTGAGTGATCCTGAACATCTGATGAAGAAACGTATGGTTATCATCATAATAAGGACTGTTAACATCTTAGATCTTCAAATGTTTTGGTAGCATCAGCCTAGGGGGAGTTTGTAAGGTTATATGTAAGGCTGATGCACCTAAAACATCCAAAGTCCTTCCTGCATGCATGCATTAAAGTATAGAGTAGAGATGCTTCAGAAGTTTTGTACCATGCTCTAGAATTATTCTAAGTGTAAAATCTTACGAAGCCAAGACCAATATCTTCTGAAGCTAAAAGTAAAGTCTTCCGAAGCTTCAAAGAAAGAGTCTTTCAAAGCCAAGAATTGAAGACATATTTCTTCCAAAGACTTTTGAATACATGCTTTATCTAAAATACTTTACCATAAAGCTGAACCACTTTCTGCTACAACTCTGTTCAGTTACCAACTTACATAAGTTGGTGAAAAGGTCCATGCGTTTTTTATAACTGTATATTAAGGTCTTGAGTCTATTGCTTCCTACTTTATGTACTTTTATTATTTTTGTTATATATTAGGATGTGTGCTATGACATGTCATAGTCACTAGTCAAAAAGCAATCTACATTTTGACTCTAAATTTAATTTTGTTGTCTAATTCAAATGTTTCTAGCTGGCCTTCTAAGTATGACTGGCTATATGATGTAGTATAAAGTATCTTAGGTCCTTGTAACTTTCTTAATGCTTTTGACAGTTGTAAAAGAACTTGAGAGCAATATACATCATTCTTGAAAACCATATACTTATGTTGTATTGTTCTTGGTTCTGTCTCATATTTTGCTTGTGTTCTAAGTATCAATCCAGTGTGTTACTAGTTTCATATTTGATTTGTTAAGTATTCTAAAACAATATATCCTTATTGTGTGCTTGTGTTGGCGGTCCTGCAACTTCCTCTTTGGTGAAGGACAGGTCACCATTTTCATCATCTAGCTGTATTTTTGTTTTGGGAGGTTGTAGTGATGAAAATTATCATCTCTTGCACTAAAGCCGAGAATGCCTTCTCACCATCCATAATAACTTCCTGGCAAGTCCTTGAGAACTCCAAAAAGTTGATATTCATAGAGTGGAGGGTCAATGGTAAGGGTGGTAAGGTAGGAGGAGTGTGAAAGGGAGTTGCAAATATCTATAAAAACAAGGGTCTTTTTCAACATTAAACATAGCAACTTTGTTGTGTGGCCTGTGTAGACGCATGGCAAAGGCTGCTTGCTGGTTTTAAGGTTTAGGGTTGGCTATTTTTTATACTTTTAGGAGAGATATCAGAAGAAGAAAGAGGGTTTGTAGAAAAGCTTAGGCCTTGAAAGATTCAGATGAAGAAGAAGAAGAGAGAGTGAGACTCATTGGAAAGACTATTTATAGGCTTGGATTTGAGACACAATTATTTCGAATGGTAAATTCAAAATTCAGATGTAGGTCCCACCTCTGAAAAAGTGCCCGAAAGAGTGTTGTCTCGAGAGTATAAAATCTTTCGAAGGTAAATTGTCTTAAGAAGTATAAATAAAGCTTCCACAGCTAAATTGACTTCAGAATATATTTCTTAGAGTAATTTTTTTTTGCCTCCAAGACAGATTTTGTTTCAGAAGATAATAAGATTTCAAAGTTATACTAATGGAGTAAATAAAACTTCCTTTAAAAACATATAAGTACTTAGAAGCATACTTAAGCTTCAGAAGATATAATAAAAAATATTTTAGAAATTAAATCCCTTAGTAAGTAGTTATTAGTTTTGAAGACATAATTATCTGCCGAAGTCAAATCAATTTCTTTCGAGAGAATGATTGCCCATACTTTTTAATATTCTAAAGAATATACTTAGAAAATTTTCTTCTGAGATTAAAAGGGCTTATATGAGCGATAGATTAGACAACAGTAATGACACACACCTTTTGAAAAACAATTTTGAAATTTATTTATAAATTATATTCAAAGTTAATAATACTAATAGATGATATACGATATTTAAATCTCTATTAATCAAATACTTTTATGAATTGATTAATATTTTGTTCCTTTGTGTTAACAATGACAAGTTGTATCAATCATTTTTCAAAATTATCTCTAATCACATGATACATGATATTAATGTGCTTTGTCTTTGAGTGTTGCACTAGATTCTCTATGATTAAGATATCATTATTGTTATCTATGTGGATAGAAATCTTCATGAAGTTGAATCCATAACCTAGCATGTGATTAAGATATCATTATTGTTATCTATGTGGATAGAAATCTTCATGAAGTTGAATCCATAACCTAGCATCTGATTCTGAATTCAAAGCACTTAAGTACAGCAGCTTGCAGCAGCAATGTATTTAGCTTCAGTATTTGATATCGATATACAAGATTGCTTCTTGCATTGGCATGACATTATGCTTCCACCAAGAAATTGACATCCCCCAGATGTACACTTGCCAATCATATTGCAGCCACCATAGTCACTATCCGTATATGCATAAAGATTAAAGACAGAATTCTTTGGATACCAAAGTACTAGTTTGGGAGCTCCTTTGACCTATCTAAGAATCCTCTTGATAACAACTAGGTGTGACATCATAGGGTTGGATTGATATCTTGCACATATGCATATAGCAAACATGATATCAGGCTTGTTGGCTGTTATGTACATAAGATACCCTATCATAGCCTGGTATTAATGTTAATCAACACACTTCCCCTTAAGATTAGGTTCTAAGGAGTGGTTTCTTCCTATGGGAGTCTTAGAAACCTTACAATTAGTTAGATGAAATCTAGTTAGTATGTCCTATACATATTTTGACTGGTTTATAAAGATACCATTGTCAACTTGCTTCATTTGAATTCATAGAAAGAAGTTGTGTTCCCCCATAGCACTTATTTTATATCTATTTTTCATAAAGTTATCAAACTCTTTGTAGAGCTTTTCATTAGTTGACCCAAAGATAATGTCATAGACATTAACTTGAACCAATATCATGTCATTCACTATTCTTTTGATGAAGAGTGTGTTGTCAATAATACCTTATTTGTAACCATGTTGAACTAGGTACTGTGATAGTATCTCATACCACTTTCTTGGTGCGTGATACAACCCATAGAGAGCTTTGTTAAGCTTGTAGACATAATCAGGATAATTTGGATCTAGAAAGCCAATTGGTTGGCAGACATACACTTTTCCATCTATCACCCCATATAGAAATCATGCTTGACATCAAGTCGGTAGACCTTAAAATCCTTTGATGTAGCAAAAGCAAAGAATATTCTTGTATATTCAAGTATTGCTACATGAGAAAAGATATCTGTGTAGTCAATACCTTTCTCTTGAGTGTGTCCTTGGACTACCAGCCTTTCTTTGTTCTTGATTACAAGACCTCTATCATATTCCTTGTTCCTGAATACCCATTTGGTTCCTATTGGCATCTTTTCAGGAGGAAGAGGATATATGTTCAAAACACCCTATCTTTTAAATTGAAACAGTTCCTCCGACATTACTTTAATCTGGCTTTAATCTTTTAAAACTTCATCTACTTTCTTTAGCTTAATTTATGATAAAAAGAAAAAGTGTAGACAAACATTTTGATTATGGGTTTGTCCTCTTATTCTCTCCCCAATTTAAATTTACCATGATGTTTGTGGTAAGATGTGACTTGTGGATTCTTAGTTGATGAATCACAACAAGTTAATTTAATATATCCAAATTTGAGAAATTTTGATATGGTATTTGAGTATCACCTACCACATCAGCACACCCATCAAGTGTGACTTGATGAGGATAATGTGTAACATCATTAATGTTGTCTTTAGTTGAGTGGTTTCCAGCATCAAGATATTCTAGATCACTTTCACCATCTCCATCTTCTACTACATTGGAGATCCCTTAATTTGAATTTTGTGTCATATTACTGGAATTGGTTTGCACCTCAAATGTATCATGTAAGGCCCCGTTTCCGGGACACTTACAGCAGGTCAATCATCGCACATAAAACATATAATTACATTAACTTAAATAAAATACCACAGCGGAAATATTAAAAATAACTTTTCCATTTTATTATATATGCTTTTGCAAAATAATACATTGTTATCAGATTACAAAATACATATTGCATTACATTACAAAAACATTATAAAAATAGATGCCATCCAAAACGAGCCAAGTAGCCGCCCCATGCCATCCTCAGCAACCTTTACCTACCAACTGGAAACACATAAAAGTCAGCATTGCTGAGTGAGTTCTATTTTTAAAATAAGACATACTTTACTTTTGATTAAAATCGTTCTTTGCTCTTTATCAAATCATACTATACTTTCGTACATGATCACACATCGTACGTACACATAGATAATATCATTATTATCTCCCTTTACTGTTCATCACATTCTTTATCTCTTTCCGAATCAATGTCATCAGCTATACCCCAAACATATGCACAAAGCGGGTATTGCGCCGAAGATCATAAATGACTTCCATAACGCACATAGCCTGGCACCAGCACCGGGGCAAGAGACAAAGATCCCAACTGTATACTACACCCCAAACGTATGCACAAAGTGGGTACTGGGCCGAAGATCATAAATGACTTCCATAACGCACATAGCCTAGCACCAGCACCGGGGTGAGTAACCACTATAATCCATGTACTATATCACTGGTCAGTCACAAACACTAGACCCCTGCGTGTATCCTTATGGGTTAGCTAAACCACACACAGTTGAGCTTATGACATTTTAGAGTCGTGCACATCCGTACATTTTGCTTGCAAGCCTTTCTTTACTTTCTCTTTCATTAATGCATGCATTCTATGATTATGTTCCTCTTTTCCTTATCTTTCACTTTTCGTTACATAATACTTTATCATTTCTTTCACAACAATAACACGTAAAGCCACGGGAAAGATAAAGATAAACATACATAACATGGAACATAACATAATCATACAGAACATTGCCATACAAGGCACCATCATACATGCATAACATACATGCAACATACCGACATGCATAAGCATACATCATACATCATCATACAATGCCCATCACATCATCTATGACTTCAAAAAGTCAACTTACATGGCCCCAGGGAACCTCCCAAGTCAAAGCCTACATTTCACTTTTTCCCAGAAAAGTCAGAAAATAACCTACGTCTTTAGGCGCATGAGCACTATGCAGGTGCATGGGCACTATGCAGGCACATGAGGAACACTTAGGTGCATGAGCAACTTTCAGGCACATTGGCACTATTGGGGCCCATGAGCAACACTTAGTTTATTCTGGGCAATTCTAGGCACATGAGCACTATGCAGACGCATGAATGCCTGGGCGCATGGGCTATTTGGGCATATGAACACTTATTATATTTCAGTCTAACATCTAGGCGCATGAGTACTATTTGGGCGCATGAGGTCTTGGGCGCATGGGACACTTAGGCAGTTATTTCGGTTGGGCGCATGAGCTACTGTTTAGGCGCATGAGCAGCCTAATTCACACTTATCATCATAAATCAGTCCCCAAACATCACCTATCATGTTCTAAGCTTAAATCATACATCCTAATCCTTAGAAACACAATAATAACATCATCAAACACATACATAACCCAAAATCAAACCCCACCCATAACATACACACGTACACATATATGGGTATGAAACCCAACTTTATAAAAATGTTTATACATGCATTTCCACCCCCAAAATAGTTTAAAACATGGGAAAAGGGGGGTTCTAGAACTCACCTTTGCAACCTCTGGTTATGACTCTTCAAAACCCGTTTGCAACGGAGTTCAACCGCCTAGAAACCCACTAAAACACACACCCAAACACATACAACATACATAAGCATACAACTGAGGTTAAAACCAGTTAGGAACATTATGAACACACGAATTCTTACCTTGAATTCAATCTTTTTCTTCCTGGACTTCAAAAAAAACCCGAAAGCTTTCTGCTCCTCTTCACTTTCTCTCTCTAAAATCCGAATGATATGTGATGTGTATGACATATGGGCGGCCATACCACCTTTATCATCAACTTTTGAAGACTTTGTCCTTTTGACACGTTTAGTCCCTCAACTTGGGCTTTATTTCGTTTCTCTCTTTTCTTTCACTTTATTCTTCCTTTAATAGCAACAAAAATAGCCAAGTGTTATAAGTCCACCCCCTTTATATAGGTTTCGTCCCCGAAACCTGTTATTCCTCAAACAATCATGGGTAATGATGTCTCATTTCCTCCTCTGTCTCCCACGTAGACTCGGATCCCTTCCTATGCTTCCACTGTACACGCACCAGAGGAACCACTTTATTCCTTAACCTCTTCTCTTTACGATCCATGATTGCCACTGGTTGCTCCACATAATTCATCCGTTCATCTACCTCGATAACCTCCAGTGGAACAATCATATCTTCGTCTGCTAAACATTTTCTCAGATGAGATACATGGAATGTCGGATGAATTCCACTTAACTCATCTGGTAGCTCCAATCTATAGGCCACCTCCCCTACTCGAGCAACATTTTGGAAAGGCCCTATGTACCTTGGGCTCAACTTACCCCGCTTTCTGAACCGAATGATACCTTTCCAAGGTGAGACTTTCAACATGACCCTATCACCCACCTGGAACTCAATCACTCTACGTCGTTTATCAGCATATGACTTTTGCCTATCTTTAGCTTCCTTCATAAAGGCCTTGATCCTTTCCAGTTTATCAGTCGTAGCCTTGACCACTTCGAAGCTCCCTGACTCTTTATGGCCAATATCGCCCTAACACACGGGCGTTCTGCATCTCCTACCATATAACATCTCATAAGGGGACATACCAATACTAGCATGATAGCTATTGTTATATGAGAACTCAGCTAACAGTTAGTGGTCATCCCAACTTCCTCTGAAATCAATGAGGCATGCTCGAAGCATATCTTCCAGCGTCTGAATCGTCCTTTCCGACTGACCATCCGTCTGAGGATGATAAGCCGTGCTGATATGTAACCTCGTCCCCATCGCATCGTGGAATTTCTTCCAAAATTTAGATGTAAACCAGGTGTCACAATCAGACACAATAGACAACGACACACCATGACGAGTTACAATCTCTTTAATGAAAAGATTTGCCAACCTCTCGGATGAATATGTCTCGCGAATCGGTAGGAAGTGAGCACTCTTCGTCAAACGATTATCTATCACCCATATAGCATCATACCATCGCGTGGTATGTGGTAGCTTTGTAATAAAGTCCATGGTGATATGCTCCCACTTCCACTCCGGTATATCCAAAGGTTGGATCTTGCCATACGGCTTTTGGTGCTCGGCCTTCACTTGTAAACAAGTAAGGCATTTACTCATATACTCCACCACATCAGGCTTCATACTCGGCCACCAATAATCTTTCTTCATGTCTTGGTACATCTTTGTAGCACTAGGATGAATAGAGTATCGAGTCTTATGAGCTTCATCCATAATCTTCACATGTAGATCCCCAAAACGAGGAATCCACATCCGCCCGAATCGGGTCCTAACACCAAGTGTGTTTTCACCCAAATCTGCAACCAGACCTTTCATTCTTTCGAAGTTAAGATGATCTTCTTTCAATGCCTCATCTTGAAACTCCTTGACCTGCTTCATCACATCAGAGGTCATAACCAACTGATAAGCCTTCACGCGAATCGGCTCGGGTCTTTCCTTTTGGCTAAGGGCATCCGCCACCACGTTGGCTTTGCCCGGATGGTAATAGATCCTGCAATCTTAATACTTTATGAGCTCCAACCATCTACTCTGCCTCATTTTCAAGTCCTTCTGCTCGAAGAAATACTTCAAGTTCTTGTGGTCAGTGAATATGGTGCACTTCGTCCCGTAGAGGTAGTGCCTCCATATTTTTAACACAAAGACCACGGTTCCTAGCTCCAAATCATGAGTAGGATAATTAATCTCATGAACCTTTAGCTGTCGGGATGCATAAGCTATAACCTTTCCTCTTTGCATCAAAAGACATCCCAACCCCGAGTAGTAAGCATCTGAATAAACCACCAAATCCTCGCTTCCATCAGGTAGCGACAAGACATGAGCTTCAGTCAACCTCGCCTTTAACTCCTCAAATGCCTTCTCCTGATCTTGACCCCATACAAACTTTACATCCTTACGGGTCAACTTAGTCAACGGAGAAGCTATCTTAGAGAAGTCTTGGATTAATATTCTGTAGTAGCCTACCAAACCCATGAAACTACGAATCTCGTATGGCGTCTTTGGTGACTTCCATTGCATCACTACCTCCACCTTTGTTGGGTCCACCATAATCCCCTCGGGATTCACTACATGACCCATGAACTGGACCTAACGCAACCAGAACGCGCACTTGGAGAATTTAGCATACAACTTCTCCCTTCTCAAGGTCTCCAACACTTCTTGGATGTGATCGGCATGCTCCTCCTTGCTCTTTGAATAAATCAAGATATCATCAATAAACACAATCACTGATTTATCCAACATCGGCCGACACACTCTATTATTGAGTCAAACCAAAAGACATAACAAGAAACTCGTAGTGTCCATAACACGTATGAAAAGCTATTTTAGGAATATCCTGCTCCTTCACTTTCAACTGATGGTAGCCATATCGAAGGTCTGTCCTCGAGAACCAACTGGCCCTTGGAGCTGATCAAACAGGTCATCGATCCTCGGTAAGGGAATTCTGTTAATACATGTGTACCTTGATTCTGATCTTAATGTAATATGTCTTTATTGTCTTACGCTTATGTAATAGTTGGGTACTTAATGAAATGCAAATGTGTGGTTGTATTTATAATGTTTAATATTTCATTAATGAGTTGTTTATCACATATTGACTTGATTATATAGATTTGTGGTTGTTTGAATTAATATAAATAATTTTATGACAATTAATACATTCAAACTAAGTAATATGAAGTTATCATGCGAATGGCCCATGCTAATGGACTATACGCATGAGCAACTTCATACGAATAACTCAGTCGCACGACTGAACCAGGAGACTGGATCAGTCGTATGACTATAACATGAGATTGGCTCAGTCGCACGATTGAATACTCAGTCGTGCGAATGGATCAACCGCATGGCTCAATCGCACGAATGAACCATGCTGATGGTTCAGTCGCCCGAATGAGCAACCTTAAACTATAAATACCACCTAATTCATGGAAAACGTAAGGATTCAATCCACTTCGACTCCAGACGTACCCTAGCCGTCCAAAGACCTCTAAGGTCATACTCCAAGTTCATAGATCGATTCCTAATCGATTCTTAACGTTAGATTCAATACATAATGGTTTCTACGTGCGTTCTCACTAATTGGATCGCCAATCAAATAGGATTCCGCACTATTTGGTTCAGTATACATGTTAATCAGTTAGTACATCGTCCAGTACACGATCCTAACAAGTGGTATCAGAGCCTTGGCTCTTGATTACGTGTTGATTCAATAGTTTTGATACAAAAATTGTGTTTTTGCATAAAAACGCAATCTTTTTATGTCTAACGGAGTCTTAGACGTTTCCTGATCTAAAAGTTTAGTTTTTCCGGCATACGGCTATTTGGGTTTGATAAAATTCGAGTTATTACGGACATAACAAGTTTAACCTACGAATTATCAAACTTCAGCAACCTCAATCGCACGATTGGACCAATCGCATGACTGAGTTCATTCGCCCTCTCCAACCGCACGATTGGACTCATTCGTACCTTCATTCGTACGACTGAGAACTTCATTCGGACCGTTCAATCGCATTAGTTCATTCGAACGACTGACTCATTCGCATTTGTTAAATCGCACGATTGAACCATCTGCATTTGTTCAATCGCACGAATAAGCCCAATCCTATACCTTCATTCGCATACATAAGCAGTTTGTTAAACATTAAAGTTAAGTGAAATGGAGGAACATATTTTAGCATATACAGCAAGTAGAGATATACCTATTCAGAATCTACTGTTGTTGGAGAACGAAGTGGGTATTCACATTAAACCCCCAAAGCTCATTACGTTAGAAGACTACCCACAATGGAAGCAACATTTGGAAATCTACTTAAATGGTGTAGATACAAATCTGTGGGAGGCCATTGAGTCGGGGTATAGCATGCCAGTAGGAGCTGACGGAGTCAAACTTACTCTAAGTGGCATGTCGGATGCTCAGAAGGTAAAACACAACGCTGAGAAGAAAGTCTACGCTTTGCTTACTCAGTCTATTCCGAAGGATATTT